>JAYMFT010132087.1:0-13011 GCA_038088735.1 Panulirus argus | reverse complement strand
GAGAGAGAGATGACCCCCCCCCCCCCCCCGGGAGCTGAGAGTCCATGACTTCCTTTGCGGGGTGGGGAAAAAAAAAACAAAATTTGTCATTCCTTCCTTACTTTACGTAAAGTCAGTGGACCAGCCTGACTCCGTCTCCAAGTTCCAGCCTTTCAGTTGGGAACAATCAGAGAAAACACAGCAACAACGTAAATCAAAGACCTTTACGGGGTGGAGGGGAAAAGAGCCATAAAACAGAGGTAAGTATATGAAATAAATCTTATGATTACGTAGACCGTCATCCCAAAAAGAAAAAAAAAATAAAAGCTGTTGCTCAAACGACTTCATACGAGTGAGTTAAACCCGGGTCGTCCCCAAACACCACGACCGCCTCGAAATGACCCCTGACCTGAGAGCCGATTTAGCCCAAGGGCCCAAACAACCTACAATTTGGAGACATGGCGAATTTAACACCAACAGAATACCCAAAACGTAATCGAATATTTTATTTTGTAAATACCTGTATTAAACCTGCATGTAGCCATTTATGGCTTAGTGGCAACATAACGGCGGAAATCCAATAAATCCAACACAATTCAGACACGTACAGTGACGAATATGTTTAAAAAATGAAAAATAAATGTGCTCTGCAGGTGGATAGTTTTCAAAACAATCATTCATCGTAATAGCAAAAAATGTTAACTTTGTAAAATGATTTTGAGCTTATTTCTACACACGGTAATGAGCGTTTATGGTGTGTGTGTGTGTGTGTGTGTGTGTGTGTGTGTGCGTGTGTGTGTGTAATATACAACGAAAAACGTCTATACTCCAGACAATCATGGAAAATATCGTAACACTTCCTCGAGCCGACATATTCTTCTCAAAAATGTAGTCATTAATTACAGACCTCAATGACTACCAAACAATTAAATCACCCCGGATTCGTATTTCACATGAAAAAAAAAAATTATCCTTTACACTGCTTTCAAAGAAATCTATTACACCCCAAAAACACGAAAAATTACAGGAGATACTTTTTTTTTTTTTTTTACAGCCTCCAAATAACGTTTTCTTTTAAATTTGCAATATTTCATAAATATCTCATAATGCTTCACCTAGCTGAAAGACACCCAATAAATAAGAAGCGAAAAATGGCACATTTAATCTTAAAACGCAATCACTCAACACAGGACTCGCATACAGCGTGAAAAATAGTCCCTTCTATTGAGGTTTCCAAGTAAATCTACCACCCTCAGTAAAAATACCAAAAATTGCAGGGTATTTTATTTTTGGCCAAAAACATTTTTTTTTTCTTAACTGTAAAATATATATTTCACCATAATTCATCATGGTGTTTCCTCATATTTCTATCAGGTTCGCAACCGTGCGTAAGCACAAATACGCTGACGCGCGCGCAATCACGAAGCGTCCGAGGAATTTTTCGTAAATTTTCTAAAACTTGAATCGCCTTTTGAATTTAAAACAATCTAACTCTTCTTGTTCATGGTTTAACGCCTCTTCTTTCCCTTTTGATTCTCCGTTAAGTAAGGAATCTGGTATCCTTTGACTCCGCCGGTAGAAGGAGAAAGATATTTTCGTATAAAGCACTACGGCTTTATCTCTCTTACTGATTTCTGTTTTATATGTAACCAAATTTGATGTTAAATCTCTTTTTCTCTCTCTCTAACTGCTGTGTGAAAATAACTCACTCTTTTTTTTTTCTCTCTCTCTCCAGCATCGTCATCACTCGCGTCACCATCAGGATCGCCGGCGGGAGAGGCCTGGCTCTCCAACAACCAACACCACCACCACCGCAGTAAGCACCACCACTACCGCAGCCAGAACAACCACAAGGTCCGCCACCACCACGAGCTTCGCAGGCTCAGGCGGCGGCAGCTGGAGAACAGGTTCCAGCCCAAGTTCACCCACACGGAGTACCAGCAGACTGTCCCGGAAAACCTGCCCGTCGACACCTCCATCTTGCAGGTGTGTATTGCACATATATATATATATATATATATATATATATATATATATATATATATATATTTTTTACCAAAATGACGTCCTCGCCACTTCTCTTCCTTGTATATCAATTGGCTGTTATATTTCTCTTTCTTGTATCTCCCCTAATGATGTGATCATGACACGAAAGTGCACTTGGGAACTTATCGTGTTCCATTTCCCCTTGGATCAGTATATATATATATATATATATATATATATACACACACACACACACACACACCAGGGTCGGGGCAATTCTTTCATACAAACCCCTAACCTACAATTAGCGCTTTCAGTGTACCTCATCCATTTCTCCCTAGCTACGCTCTCCACTCTTCTTCACCTTTCCCAATTACCTACCATTCTAACTGATCTTTACTCCCAGGCGTCTAAACCCACGCACACTATTCAGTTCCCCACCATTCGGATTCGCATCACGCTGCGACGCCCCATCTCCTTCAAGACCTAAAGTCCAACTTTTGCTCGTAGTCACCTTTCAGCATCTTCTACCCAACCGTTCCTCTGGTTTCAGCTTCCATCACATCATCATCGGCATACAAGAACAGCGGGAACGTCCGTTTTCTATTTATAAAGGTCCGGCGATATGCTGGTATCAACCCCCCACCTCGTCCTCATCCCACGTAATGCTCCTTCCATGAATTCAAATAACTGTGAACAACCGTAGTCATAATCTCACAGTCTTTGACGAAGAACCTCGGCAATTTGAGAAGGCTCTCGACTGAGACTGCATTCGTAAGTCTTCCATGCACACCGTGTGGTCAGGGCTTTGCTGAGAGCACTCAGGGTGCATCCTATCATACGTCCTTTCTCTATAAATCCATGTAATGCTGTGTAAACATCCCATCTCAATACCGGGCACTATTTCCAGTGGCCTGTGTGAGTGTGAATATCTAGTCCACGCAGCTTCTTCTCTCGCTAAACCTACCTTGTTCATCGCATGAGCGATTTACCCATTCTCTCATTATGACCAGTCGTAGTTAATCACAAGCCTTGACAAATACGTATGTTCAGAGGACTTAATCCTACGTCTTTTACTGTGGAGCAGTTGTCGCCTTTGTCCACTCGTCTGGTACGTAACCGTCCTTCCATCAACGTGACATTTTCAAGATGCGAAATGTCCTCAATCCCTCTCAATCTCTCTTCCAGTGCTCTACGTTGAGAATGTGCGTTTGGCACCCTTGCTGCTTGTGGGTCGGTGGCCAAATATGCACACGTATTAATAATATGCACTGCTCTTCCGGAGCAGCACACCATCGCCTTTCCGGCCACTTGGACCCCTTTGCCTGTGTCTGTAATCGTCTCCCCGAGAGAGACTCTAACCCCACCCATTCCATTAACCCCTTTGGAACCCCACCCACTCCATTACATTACCCTCCCCCCCCTCTGGAACCCCACCTCAGCAACCTCAATAATCACCACGGAAATTCTCATCATAACCCCCCTCATCCACCTCTCTCGTCTCACCCAGTTAGACGACCTCATCCCTCTTTTAAATTTCGTATTAAACCATTACCCTAATTATTCCTTTTTTTCTCCCCCCCCTCTCTCTCTTTCCCTCCCTCTCCCTCTCTCTTCCTAGGTCCACGCTACGGACGACGACCTGGACAGACACGGACTGATCAAGTACACCGTGAGCGACCCTGAGCACTTCAGCATAGACGAGGGAGGAGTCCTGTACAACATACGGCCCCTGGACTTCGAGCACACCAACGGGGAATACCAGCTGTACATCTACGCTGAAGACCAAGGTAAGGTAGTGGTGGGTCACGCGAGTGAGAGTTGCGCGTCTGACACGTAGCATGGTCGGTGAGGGGTTCGCCTTCCAACCCAGTGTTCCGACATTCGATTCCGGGTTGGAAGACGTCGAGAGAATCGGTAAGAGAAAGAGGCACTTCTGAGAGTCACTGGGGTAACTTGTACTTGAAAATAAAAGTGATTAAGGTGAGTGGTAACGTGGTACTGGGGCGAATGATATTTAAGTAGTGACGAATGGGAAAGTTCCAAATACGTAAGGTACCAAGAATATCGCGGGGTCGTCTAGGGTAAACATCTTGTACAAGGTAAGTCTTGAATAGGATGAATGATCTCTTCGAGTGTCGTAAATGTGCGATCTACCATACACAGCAACCAGTGCACACAAGCCAGTGCAGGCGTCTGCCAGCCATCTACCACACACAGCAGCCAGTGCTGGCGTCTACCATACACAGCTACCAATGCAGGTGTCTGCCATCTACCATAAACAGCAGCCAGTGCTGGCGTCTACCATACACAGCTACCAGGATCTATGCAGATAAGACTCGACCATATCAGAAACGCCCTTATTCTCTTTATAAAGGCAAGCGTTGCCTTCAGGTTCATCCCATATAATGGTGCATATTCCCTTCTGTATTATTTCTGAAAAAAAAAAATCATCATCTCTACTCTGTAATTTGTATCCTCGTAAGAGTCCTTTTCTCCCCAGGTTCAAATTGCATCGTCATGCATCATCTTTTCTCTGATCACGATTAATCGTTTCAGGGTTCCAGTTTCCTCTCTTGATATCTGGGTTTGTCTGGGCACGTCCCTCACTTCCTTTCTCTTCGCGACAGGAGCCCTGAGGGCGTCGAGGAAGACGGCGGTGGTGCCAGCGCTGATCCGCGTGGAGGACACCCCCGAGCCGCCCTACTTCGACGACGACTTCTACACCTTCTCCGTCTCCGAGTCCGCTAAGAAAGGTGGGTAGCATCTCCTCGCCTCCTTGGCTCGATCGTCGCCACGGCTTCTCATCTGCTGACGAGTCTGTGGTTCGATTCCCCAAGAATCTCTCTCCTCCGACCGGCAGGATTCGGAGAGGTCACTGAATGCAGAGGGTCTTGTCTATTCGTTAATGTTCTGAGGATCAGGTACAGAATAACAATGGATAATCTGACGAGAAAGACTACGGTCTCGTCAAGAGACCTCTTCGTTTCCCTGCTCCTGAGGGTAGCGCCGTTTTCTCGTGGAGCTCCAGGAGTTCTTGGAAAAAAGGGCCATAAGATAACACTAGGACCCTTTCAGAAAGGGGTCCTGGGGTGACTACGCACAATAATCAAATACATTAATATCACAAAGGCTCCAGTAGCCCGAGGCTGCGCTACTTCCGGTTGCAGGAGAATGCAGACTCCTTCGCGTCCATGAGATGGCTGCTTTAGTTCGCTCAATTCTAGGCAGCAAATATTGCACAAGGGCTTACTAGAAATCTAGCTAGATACAATTATACACAACAACACATCTATAACACAAAACAAAAGGTATTGCACTAAGTCTTCAGTTTTACCATTAACAAGCGAGCAAATCTTAGACGGTGAAGGGGACAAGACAAATTACACGCTAAAAATTTTTCTGTCTACTGACCACTTCCTCCTCGTCTCTCCTTCGCCAGGTACCTACGTGGGCACTGTGGTGGCAAGGGATGCTGATCTGGACTTCGACATGTACACGCTGCAAGAAGTTGTTCCGCCGGGCATGGTAAGGATGAGAGAGAGAGAGAGAGAGAGAGAGAGAGAAAGAGAGAGAGCAGTGAATACAATACAGTATATCTAAAACGGTGCTCAAAGAACACTTATATATGCAAGGCTTTATGAAAAGCACGAGTGCTCAGAACATTCTAAACTTTTGAGTCTTGTGTGAGCGTATGTTTCGGTGTATGTATATATGTATACATACATACATACATACATGTAGCTGCATATGCATATATATATGTGTGTGTGGGAAGTATTCATTTCGTCTTGAGACTTCTTGTCGTATATCTCAGGACTCCCAAAGCGTGTCTTTGTAAACTGGTCCCCTCAGAGAGGGATATTCTATGTAGAAATCTTCCATCCTTTGTACAGAAATCCATGATTTCCGTCCATACATATCCTGAAATGTATTCACAAATGTTGCATGAACCTTCTCAATGTTTCGTCCGCAATGACACAAAAGGGGAAGCCTTATTTCGAGTGAATTTATAACTCCAAGCTTAAGAAGACACTGAACGGGAGTCATCTCGTGACACCAATGACTTTCTTCCTTCTTCTGACTCAAATAAATAAGAAAATAAATCCCATGAGAATTTTGCGTTAACGATGAACCTATTTGGTCCTTTTTCAGATGTTAGTCATTTTTGTTTTGCTTTTTCACTGGGAACGTCTTGTTGATCTTTCCAAAATGTCAGCCTTAGGTTTTTACTGAAGTCTTTATAGTCTTTCCTGAGAGGAGTCTTCGTCTTTAGTCTTTCTCACGATGTCAGTTTTGTGTCGGTATGTTTGAGCCTCTTGCTCTATGTCTCATACCGAGCTTTACTTGTTTATGTTTTTCCGTTTTCTTTTCTTTTTCAAAGGTCACTCTTGTATTTATGGCGAAGTTCTCGCCCCCCTTTTACCAACGTCTGCTTTATTTTTTTTTTTTCCACGCTGAAGTTCTTGCTCTTTACCAAATGCCCGTCTTGTGTTTAGGTGTGAAACTTCCTCTGGTTTCTCCCAGACGTCGGTCTTAATATGAATGTGGCACACCTCATTAAAAAAAAAAAAACCTCCCTCACTCTTTCTTAAAAGTCCGGATAAATCGTACTAAACTTCATATTCCATTTACCACCCGTTACTTCTGTTGTGACGAAGAACTTTTCTTTTTTCTTTTTCTTTCACGGTCTTCCAAATCCCCACCAGTTCCACATACATCCAGAAAACGGGATCATCACTGTCGGTGGCGATACCTTCAACGACACCTGGATGTTCAGCTTCAAGGCCGTGGCCACAGACAAGACGAATCAGTCCTCCTCCGTCTCCGTGAACGTCACTATCATAGGTAAGTCGCAAAACACACACACACACATATTAGCAGTTCCCCTCGCGTTTCTGAAGTCAGTTGACGAGGAGGGAGGGAGGGGGGGGGAGGAGGGACCAGAGAAAGTACGTTCTCGTACAAAAGCATTCCTGAAAAGTAATTTGTGGAAATTATTTTTGTGAGTAATTACAATGGGAGTTATTTTCTTTAGGAGTGGTGGTGGTGTGATGATTATATTCTCAAGATTTTTAAAGCTCATCCGTCTTATTTCTACCAGGAAACAGAATTATAAATTATGCAAATTA
Source organism: Panulirus argus (assembly GCA_038088735.1). Taxonomy (NCBI): domain Eukaryota; kingdom Metazoa; phylum Arthropoda; class Malacostraca; order Decapoda; family Palinuridae; genus Panulirus; species Panulirus argus. Next base: position 5,914 of record JAYMFT010132087.1, on the reverse strand, counting down.
TCTTTTTAAAAAAATGTGATATTTAGGTTTAGATATATATTTGCAAATCGGCAAAACAAAAAATTTTGTGTGATAATCCTGTAGGAAGCTGCTAATCAAGAAAGAGACGGTACAAAAGCTCCATTGTATAAAGTGAAGAGAGAGAGTTGTAATAAGAGTTATAGTCTCCAGCATAGCGTAGCCTTATTGTGACATGTGGTTGTAAATCTGCTTCCGTCTTATCAGGTTTGGTTGTAAATACGCTTGTTTACTTTACCGTGCTTGTTTCTTTTGCTCTTGCTACAGTCTGTCCAGGAATATAGATAAACAAGCTAATTATATTGTAAAAGCCTATGTCAGCAAAATTTTTGACCTCGTTTAGTGTTTTTCCCACAAACTGTAATTCTTAAACACTCACACTCATCATCATGAAGTATAAGGAGACTTTAAAGTTATATACAATGTAGGCAATGTAGAAAAGAAGGGGAATATCACACGAGGGACATAATAAAAACCTGTGATCATAAGAATGACAGAAGGCGAGAACGTAAAGGTATTTCAGCTTCAACGTACTGTGCGACTAGGCTTTTGTAATCCCACTTTTTCCTCCTAACCTAACCTATCTATCTTAACCTTGACTCATATATCAACTTAACCCAAGCTCACCAGTAAACTAGATTAACAAGGGACGTTGAAGTTCTGATATCGTAACGTTAACCAGGTTCCTATGTATCAATCTAACACCAAAATTAACCTAGCTAGATTAACCAAAATAAAAGAAATAAGATTCCGTAATGTTAATCACTAAATGTAAGAATAACTGAAATATGAAATAAACATAATTCTTCTTTTTAAATTTTGATGGAAAAAAATTTACCTATAAACCATGTACGGGATTTTACGAATTAACAAAACTTTCATTTCTGCCACCAGCAAGCAGACCCATGTACGGTAAGCCTCCCCTAACTCCTGTCGTTCACAGATTTGATGCAAATTCAATCACAAAATGACTTATTGTGTTAAAAGAAAACGCCAAAAACTTCCTTTAAGACTGAAGGCTTTTGTTTATACTGAGAGATACACAGAATAATTTTTAAGGCATGACTGGTAAATTAATACATTTTCATTACGCATTCCTTTGAAATTATCTCAGCCCGGATGACGTGGGTACATGGTAAGAGAAAACTGGCTTTAAAATTTTCTTTTTGCATGGTAAACTGTACTCGTACAAAAACACCTTAGAAACCCGTCATTCTTTTCCTCTCGGAAAATTTTAAAAAAATGCTCAGAAGAAACCAGCATGAACTACTGAGTCTCTTCCAGACAAATATATATATATACTTTGAAGTGGCTTTATTAGTTTGTAATGCATCAACTTCGTGTTATACACGAAGTATGTATTTTCATTAGCATGTTTCACTAATACATATTTTTTTTTTGTGAGCGATTTGTAAATTTTACCGGATGTCCAGCTCTGGAATCATTACTTCGAGTATTCATCTTATTCTCTTACAACCCTCCACACTCTTGACTATTATTTTAATGTATACTAACAGGTCTGCTGAGTGTCGAGTGAGGTAGGGTCTGTCTGTGTAGTAGTCTTGAGCATTGCGGCACCTGCATGATATAGAAGTTTGTGTAGACTGGATGACAAAAGCCATATGGCAGCCATGCAACATATATTTTCTTTTTCTCCCGCGGAGCTCCATAAATGCATGCTGTTTGGATTTTGCGTGTGCTGAATAGAAATTTATGGTATCTTTTGCCTTTATAGTGTACCTTTTGTACTGTGCTTTACGGTTAGTCGAAGTTTCAACCACCACCACCACCACACACACACACACACACAAGAAATGTGTGGAGGAGACTGTATATATGTATTTGGACTGCCTGAGAGCATTTGACACTGCACCACGTCAAAGGTTGGTACAAAAGTCGGGTTCTCACGCAGGAATAAGAAGGAGACTAATAATCCGATGGACGGAAGGTTATCATAGTGGGAGAGAGCTTTAAAGAATCCGTGTCAAGAGTGGCTTACTGGGAATGGTCTGGAGTCACCAGTGGCATGCCCCAGGGTTCAGTCCTGGGACAACTGTTTTTCTTGATCTATTTGAATGACTCGCTGGATGGGTTGAACCCGTAACTGATTATGTTTACGGATGATGCCAAGGTCACGAGGGGAAGTTAAAATATAGGAGGCCTACATCAATTTGCAAGGGGACTTAGGCAAACTCCAGAGTTGGTCGGAGAAAAATTGACAAAATTCAACCCGAGTAAATGCAAAGTAATGAGGATGGGTGAGGATGGGACATGGTTAAAGAAGACCCTAATGCAAATGCTATCTATCTAGCAGGAAATACGTAAGCTGTAAGCACTGGTCTGTAAAATGGACTTGAGAGTCAAATAGCCCCTTACATATCGCCAGAGCCCAAATTGAGGAGAATAGTGAAGGAGGCGAACAGCTTGCCGAAATATATCAGAACTACGTATAAAATACATGAATAAAGAAATATTAGGAAGTTGATCACATCGCATATCAGGTCAAAAACCTGAATACGTTTCCTTAGTTTAACCATCACACTCAAAGAAGCACAAAGATCTCATAGAGAAGGTCCAAAGGAGGGCAAAAAAAAAAAGAAAAGATACTGGAATTAAGAGAGCTACGCCACTGTGAAAGGTCTGTCCACCATGGAAGATGGAAGAGTGAGGTGAGACTTGATCACATCATCTAAGTTTTAATGCCACTGTGACGACGTCAACAGAAGACTGTTTTCGCCAGATGCGAAGACAGAGAGCAACATGAAGCCATAACGTGGAACTAAGGAAGAACTTAGCTAGAAAATGACTGAATGACACATTCATGTTTGAAGGGCAGTGGGTACACTGGGATACGCTGAGTGGGGGAAAATGCGAATGCCCACAGCATCCAGAATGTTCACAAGCTGTACGATAGTAGGAAATGCTCAAGGGACGAGGTCTCGACCCCCACGCGCGTTAAACTCCTTCCCCAACCCGTACAAATAAGGCAAGCACACGCACGCTTCTTAGAGAGGCAAACTTCGGCCTAATCTCCGTCGGTGGATACATGATAGCAAGGAAGTTTAAGAAAAAAGAAAAAGACGAAGGAACGACATAATCTTTCAGGAAACAGTGACTACCCGTCCATTCAAACAGTACATAATGGGGAACGAATAACCGTTGGGAAGATTTGCGTGGTGGAGTCCATAAAACGTAAACGACTCGGTCGGGATGGCGCTGGAAGCAGCGATTAACTCACTGCCCAGGGAAGGTACAGTTATGATAACGTGGCGTTTCCCTTTCAACGAGACAAGAGACTTGGGGGGGAGGGGGTAGCATTTGGATTCTCACGGGAACTGAGTGCCGGCGGGACACACTAAATTCTCTGAATGCATTATGGGAAAAATTCCCTGAGCCAGAATTTGGGTGGTCGGTACACCAGCGCTGCTAGACCTTACCTTTACACGTAGTAGCAAGAAAGTATCACAAAATATCGAGTACGGAACAACTCAGGCTTGGGGGAAAAAAAAAACGATCATGCATTGCCTGAGTTCGACGACTACGCGGTTTTTAAATGGGGGACTTTTAAAAAAAAGAAAAAGATCAATGCGGAAACCAGGCCGAGAGGAGAGGAGCGGAGGGGAGGTCATCATGAGCCCGCAAATTACGCCGTTAAACAGAGCCTTTGAGAACATAAATCGGAAAACGGAGTTTCGTACCCACGACACGGATCACTGTTGCCGGAGAGCTCTCTATGAAGTCTGCAAAATGCTGCAGCTTTAACTGCAAAAAAGAGGGAGGGAGAGTGAGAGGCAGGGTTAGAAAAGAAGAGAGAGACAGAGACAGACAGACAGAGTTAGTTCAATATACGATGTCAGGAATCGGAATAGTCAAGCACTATGGGAGGGGAAGAGGGGGAGATAATACAGGAGGAATAAAAGCCAACCCAAATTTAAAAAAGGCGTAAGAAACCAAGGAATGAGTATTGCCAGGTGAGGAAGGAGCGTGGGGAACAAAAAAAAAAACTATGAAAAGAATACTGTGGACAAAAGCAGTGGAAAATAATCCAGAACTTATCTTAAAAAGAAAAAAAAAAAATCCTCAGGAACAGCAAAATCAGGCAAATGGATTCAGAGGGGAGAGCTGCTGTCCAGAGCGGTGTAGAGAGATACATACATAGGGAGGCGAGCGAGTTGACGAGTTCAAAGAGTGTTTTTCCAGAGCGGAAGACGCTGTAGCCCCAACGCCAGCGAGATGGGCTGGTGGAAGAGGTCTTAGGAAGCTCTGGAACTGCCAGAAAAGACAAGAGGCGGGCTGCTGAAGCCTTTTCTGGCCTTGCGCCATGGTCCTGCTGAGGTCTCTCTCCATACATGCACCGAGAAAGTACGAATAACCCTCACGGACCGCTTGAAATGTTCCTCAGTTAAGAGGGAAGACCCAAGGGCACGGCGAGAATCGGGGTCGTTTGTGGTCACGGACCGTACGTTCTGTGGGTCTCGCTTCCCCCACCTTGGGTAAGACTTCATCGCGGTGGTGAGGTTGTGGCGGAGGCTGTGTTGGAAAGTGTGGTGCAGTGACAGAATAGTGGAAGAGAGCAAGTGTCGGGAAATATTTCCGAAAAAAAAGAAAATAAAAAGACCAGTCTCTCTGACGAGATTAGTCTGTAAAACTCTCGGGAAAGATAAAGAGAAAGTAAACAGGTTTATCCTTTCGATTGAGGAACTACCTAAGTCTTCCACTCAGAGTCGGGGAAATGTCAAGCATGGCAAACCTTTCGGACTTCTACGAGAGAGTGAGCTCCCTTTTAGAAACAAAACAGAGATGAATTAACGGACTGTGTGTTTCTGGAAAAGAAGCTGAATCCCCGGGAGAGGATTAAGGGGTAGGAGACTCCTCTGATGGACAGAAAATTATTTTACTGGAAGGGAACAACGGATGTAAGTCAGTCAAAGCCTTGTCGAAATTATCCGAAGACCCGAGTGGCGCGTCGCAAGACTCGGTCCACGGATCACTCCTCCTCCTGTACTATGGCGATCTCTTACCAGAACGACTGGACTCCTCCCAGAATACATCATCGGATTACGCCAATGGAAGTAAGAAGGATGACGAGGATTGAATCCATTTACAAGGGGGTCGTAGACAAACTCCAGAGTCGGTCAGACACACGGTCGATGATATGCATCCCGTACAGAAAAAAAAGAGTCATGGAAATGACGCACAGTGAAGTATGGCCTCGATGTAAGTATTCTCTAAGAGGAAATGGACTGCAGGACCGTGCGGTATGTGTGAGGAGGACTTCGGAATCGACGTTGCCAGTCCTCTGCTTGAGAAATGTAAAGGAGACAAAACTGGCTCCAGGCAACTGTGAGACTCGCTTTTTTTTAAGTGCGCTGGATAAGGAAATGTTCAGTAAAAAGAAATTTACAGCGTATGTTAAGCCAAGACCATCACAGGAGCTAAAAGAACAGGCCCAGAGGCGGGTAACAAAAGCGGTACCAGAATCAAGAACGCTGATTTACAGTGAGAGGTCATAAACGTGACAGACAAGAAAGAGAGAAGAGTAAGGGGCGACGGCCACAACCTTCGTTGATGATGTCAGGAGTGAAAGAGCTCTCCGGAAGACGCGACGGCGGGGCAACCACAAGCCACACCAAGGAACTGAGCAAGAAACGCTTTACAAAAGATGTAAAGAAATAATTTTATAGAAGCATCAGAGTTGTGGACGAATGGAACAGATTAAGTGATGAATTATGTGAATGCAGACAGCATACTTGTGTTTAACAAATCGTATGATGGTGGAGAGAGTTCAAGATATGAAGCCCACGAATGTAGGAGTCCCTCCCCGTATGGCACAAGTAGGTAAAAATGAAAAGGTAAGCACACACACACACACGCACACACACACACACACACACAC
>JAYMFT010132076.1:0-13011 GCA_038088735.1 Panulirus argus | reverse complement strand
GAGAGAGAGAGAGAGAGAGAGAGAGAGAGAGAGAGAGAGAGAGAGAGAGAGAATTCTACAACACTTCTTCTAAGATGGACAAGAAGTTATGCTATTATATAAAGGCTATAGCAAACTGAGACTAGCTTCTGACACAAATTACAGCTACTTATTGAGCAAAAGAGATTAAGAGATAATGAATCTAATATCAGACTAAAATGGCAACTCTTACCTGTGTTACTCTGAGTATTGTTCTGAGTGGCTGGAGGTGTTGAAAGACCCAACAAGTCTGCTGACGTAGAATTGTTCACCTGGGGAATTGGAAAGGCTGCACTGGATGGTGATTTCGTCTTGAGCTACCATACAAAAGTAAGCCAAAATGAAGAATAACAAAAGCAAACATGTAAAAGCTTAAGAACATAACAAAACTTGTACAGAAAATATATAAAAGTAACATACGTATAAGGGGGCATACACTTATGCACATGCAAGTATGATGAAAGAATATAAAATATACTAACTGCTAAGAAAAATTTTCAATAGCAAAGAAATTAAAGTAATCAGAATAATCATCGATGTATATGCATAGACTATATCATTATGGGCCCTACTGTTAAGCAAACTAAAACCTTATGTGACATTTAAAGTCAGTAATACTCAATAGACTTTAATTACGCTAAGAAATTTATGATGTCATTTATAGCAATTTGTGGCTAAGCAAGAGCTATGATTAGATTGCCATGTGGAGTATAATGAGCCTAAAAACAAAAAAAAAAAAAAAAAAAAAAAAAAAAAAAAAAAAAAAAAAAGAGGATAGAATGAGGAGACAAAGACACACATGAGTGAATGAACATATGCTGGAAATGAAAATAAATTACTTTAGTGAACTCACAGCCTTTTTAACAGGGGCTAATGAATGAAACTTGGTGGATCAAATGTTGAATGTCGTACAAATAACTTGCAGTGTCACTTTATGTTTTATCATTAATCCTTAATTGTCAGGTGACCATAAAAATCAATTATAAGCTGAAAAAAACTTGGTTGTCCATTTTGCCATAATGAAATGAAGGAAATACTTTAAAAAGTAATGGATATGTAAATACAAAAGGGTAAATATAACTTACATGGCCACAGTACAGTGCTAAAGTTATTGCATAAAGCTCCTAACAAGGGTTAGTGGCAGGGAAGAAGTAGCGGAGGAAGAACAGGAATGTAAGCCTCTGATGCAAATTCAATAAAGATTCCTGAATTAGCATGAAAGAAATACAGGTAAACATAGAATATTGAGAACAAGTGAGCTAATTTAAATGGCCTAGATATAATTTAAAGATAACGCATGAATCTCCAGACAATGAAGGAAAAAGACAGAGAGAGAGAGATTGAGACTCTTGACCCAAATTCACTAAATGACACCTCACTATTTAAGCAAAGGAATACAAATAAATTCAAACAGCTGACTACTGGGTCCTTTTGAGCCTGTTTGTGGGAGAGGAGGAGGTCAAAGCATCACAGATCAGTGTGGTAAGAGTACTGAAAAGACAACTAATGTAAAATCATGTAATGAACAAGGTGCAAATAAAGTCAATCTTGGATTTGAAGCAAAATACATATCAAATCTATTCTCAAATATATCTATGGTACTGCTTTCAACCACTCTAGCTGGTAAATCCGCTCTAACATTTATAAGCTCATAATGACAGTGTCCGTCCAATCTATGGCCTCTAGTCCCCAGCGTCATTAGGGTGCTAAGAATCTCCGGGTTTCAGCCTAACTATACTGCCAATGAGAAGGAGGGCTCTAGCAGTAGTAGTACTGGCCCCTCCCTTGACTCTCCCTTCTCTGTAAGACCTTCCTCTTTTTCTATTCACTATACCTACATTCATGGTCTCTCTAGTAACCTCTCCTCATTTGAGCACCATATGTCTAGTACCTCTCCTAATATCTTGCTTCTGTCTGCAACACAGTTGTCTAATGATGTTCTCATTAGTCCCTTTTTCATATCTAACTATAATCTCCACTCATGATTCCATTTCAAAGGTGGTGTTTGTGCTTATTCCAACATAAACACATCTGTTGCATGCCTCAAGGACCTTGAGTCCCCAAACTTTGATGTTATGTGGCTCAAGGTCTGTCTCTCTACTTCCACACTTTTTCTGTGTTTTACCTATTGGTCTCCTAATTCTACAAATGCTATATCCTTCTTCGACTACCTAAACTCCTGCCATGAAACTATGATATCCTCTCACCCGTAAGCCGAGATCCTCTACCTCGGGGATTTCAACATTCACCATAGGGAATGGTTGATATCTTCCCATGCGGATGGTGGAGGGATTGAAGGCCTCACGTTCTCCATTCTCAGTGATTTAGAGCAAATTATCTCCCATGCAGCCCATATACCTGACCGCTATGACCATTCTCCTAATATTCTGGATTTGTTTTTCACCTCTACTTCATCCCGCTGTACATATAAAAACTCGCCCCCAGTTGGTTCATCTGATCACCCTTTCATGAATGTATCTATCTTAACGGCACTTCCCCCTACAGCAGCCCCTTCTAAGCGTAAATACTGGCACCTGAACAAAGCTTGACTGGAATAACTTACGTAACTTCTTTTCTGACTTTCCTTGAGTAAATTACTGTCTCTTATGTGGTGATGCTCCAGTCTCCACTAAACGTATAGCAGAGGTTAGTCTTACGGGAAAAGAAGCATTTATTCCCTCTTCTTCCAAGACGACCTCGTCATCCAATCTTTGGTTCAACCGTTCCTGTTCTAAGGCCATTCAGGCAAGAGATCAGTCATATCGGGCTTGGAAAAGCTCTCCTACCTCTGACTCCCATTCAGCTTTTATCCCTGCCCGTAATCGCTGCAAGCATGTTATCAGTGAGGCGAAGCGTTCATTTATTCAAAGGAAGTGCGATAACCTCTCCGTGTCATCCCCTGAAAGGTCTTTCTGATCTTTAGCTAAGGGCATCTCTAACAACTTCTGTCGCTCTACCCCTCCCTTCACTTATCCGCTCTAAAGGTACTATGGCTGTCTCTCCCGTAGACAAAGCAACTCTCTTTGGTTCCCTTTTCTCCTCTAACTCCACCTTGATGACACTGACATGTCTTCACCCCCTGATGCTCCTCTTACTGATCCTATGCCTTTTCCCGTAATCTCTTTTTGGACTGTCCGAAAAGCGCTTCTTTCTCTGGACACAAGCAAAGCTTATGGTCCTGATAGCATCCAGCCCCGTGTACTGAAAGAGTGTGCCTCTGAAATTACACCTGCACTTGTTCGTCTCCTTGGAAACATGCTGTGATATACCCATCCCTAACTATCATCCTATTGCTTTAACACCTACCGTTTCCAAAATCTTTGAATTCCTCATCAATTCCCATATCCTTAAACACCTCGAAGATCACAGTCTTCTCGCTGATTACCAGTATGGCTTCCGTAAGGCGAGATCCAATGGTCATATTCTTTCCTATCTTACTAATGTCTCGTCATCATCCCTGAAAGATTTTGGAGAGTCAAGTGCAGTTGCCCTTGACATATCTAAGGCTTTTGACAAAGTGTGGCATCGGGGTGTCATCTCTAAGCTTCCCTCTTTTGGCTTCACTCCTGCACTTTGTTCCTTCATATCTAGATTCCTCTCTGGCTGATCTGTCTCTGTGGATGTTGATGGATCAACCTTCCACTTTTCTCCATCAACAGCGGTGTCCTTCAGGGTTCTGTTCTATCTTTCTATACTTTTCTCCTTTTTTTCGAAGAGTTCTTCTCCAAAACAATCCAACGCACTCATACGCTAATGACTCAACACTGCATTCATCTACATCCTTCAATTCTGCTCCCTCTTCTCTCACTCGGTCTGCATATTGTGTTGACACAGCTTTCTCAATAAACTCAGACTTGGACAGGATATCTTAGTGGGGTACACAAAATCTAGTTAAGTTTAAAGCCTCCAAGACCAATATCTACCCATTTCTCTATCCAAAACTCCTCAAAACCCTAGTATTTCCTTTGACGGTTCCGTAATTCCAACTCTTGACTCAATGAACATACTTGATATTACTTTAGCATTCACTCTTTCTTGGAAACCCTACATTATGGGAAAATCTAGGTCTGCCTCTAAGAATCTGGGTGTCCTGTTTAGAAGTCGTAACTTCTTCTCTTCTGAACTGTTGCTCCGTTTATACAAGGGATTGATTCGTCATTTTATGGAGTACTGCTCTCACATTCGGGTGGTTCTAGCTCTGTTTCCTTACTTGATAGAGTTAAGTCATAAGCGGTCCGTCTTATAAATAGTCTCATGCTAACTTCCAAACTCGACCCCCTTGCCCTGCGCCGCAATGTTGGTTCGCTTTCCCTCTTCTATAAGTATTACTTTGGCTTTTGCTCCCGAGAGCTAGCTGCTAGTGTGCCTCCACCACTAGCTAGACCACGCAATACTAGGTAAGACGCTGCGTCACATGATTATTGCGTGGCCAACGGCAACTCTAGAGTGTGCCGTTTTGATAAGTGCTTCCTTCTCTACACGTCGAAGCTTTGAAACTCTCTACTTTCTCATGTCTTTCAAAAGACAGGTCTTTTACTTTCTCAAAATTTCGTAAATACTTTCCCAGTCTTTTTTTTTTTCGTTTTTTAATTCTCCCTAAATTTCAGTTCGGGCCCGGCTTTGATGTGGACTTTTGTCCGTGACTGGAATCTTCAACATAAAGTAATAAAAGGAAGAAAACAGTTGTAGCCACTGTTGAATCACATTAATGACGTTGATTAGTTAAGACATATGGCAAATTACTTTTTGGTTGAGATTTGCCTCGTTGAATAGATAAATATCCTCACAGATTTTATGGCCTTTTTACATGCTTCGATGTCTTATTGGGAACGAATAAATATGTTAGTTCTTTTCAGTAGCGTAGATGCCATTTGACTGCAGATGAAATACGGATATAATTATGGAAAAGCCCAAGACAGTATCACAGTGTAAATGGGTTTGTGATAAATGAACCTGCCAGTAATGAAATGGAAGGATTTTTTTGACGTTTGTGATTTGTTAGAAAACCCCTGAAGTCTACAGGAGCTCCAGCTCTCAGGAGACCTGGTCCTAAGGAGTTCGGACAGACTCGTGCAGAATGCAAGTGATAGATACTCAAGGAAGACGATTTCATGAATATTATAGACTCTCTGTTATACCTTGGAAATACTGAGGTGATTCGGTGCGGAAATAATCTTTACCAATAGTAAAATGAACTAGTTCCTAAACGATGTTTCGACTTTGAACTTTACGACCAATTACCATGATAATTACTAAACTTGTTTATTTTTCCTGATATCTTTGTTTGACAGTCTTGTTCTGATATGATCAGTTATCATCTTCCAGACATTAGGGACCTGCTATCTCTTCATTTTGACTTTCAGGGAACCGGGCAGAAATCACGCTGCGCCAGCATCAGCCGCGACCATTGCGTGGCTTTGTTTTGATCAGACAGTCTGAAATCCCTGGTCCGTGCCAGTTCTAAGTTGACCGTTTTACTCCCGGGGACGCTCCCGCGCATCCTAACCTACTCCATGGAGGGCCGAGTTCGGCTGGAAAGCATAATACCATACACATCAATACCACAGTTGGATTGTGGTTTGTGGTTAGGAATACAATGCTAAGACGACCGAGTCACATTCTTCTGCCATACGTTATTGTAACACAACGTCTTTTGATAATCTTTAATGACGTACTAAACGCAAAATGCTGGAGACAATTTCTCGTGACTAATATTTCAAATAACTTAGACAATTTCTCGTGACTAATATTTCAAATAACTTTTAGGGGGCTTGTGTGCCGAACGTAAAGGTGGCCTCTCAGGTCATAAAGTCTGAAAGTGCTGGTATTAAGTTAGTCAGTCACAGTTAATCAGTTAGTCCGCGCGTGTGTGTGTGTGTTTGTGTATGTGATTACTAGAGAGATTTACACTAGCGTTGCTCCTTCTCTCAGCCTTGTGTAAGTGTACAAAGTCTTTACCCTTATTCGTGCACACACTCACGACCCACCAGCCTAAGCCAGTTTACTGAACGTTAATCTATGGGCGTACAGGATTCGAACTCCAGTCCTACTGCGTGTCAGGCCGGCAAGCTACTAACCACTGAACCACAAGGCGACAAAAGCTTCCTACCTCAGTTCACCCAGTGGTCTATGAGGTCTCTCGTCACATCTCGTGACCTGAGAGGATAGGAAAAGCCCTCGCCCGCACGAGTCGTAGGTAGGCAGATCTGCCTTTTGGCAAAAATACGTCATAGATTCACAAATTCTCTCTTTCCATCTCTTTTTTCTCTCTCACCACCAATTTCTCTCTCTCTCTCTCTCTCTCTAGTTCTAGAGCTTCTTCCTCATGTTCATGACAGCATAACGGCTTCGAGGATCAATTAATTACGCAGAACGAAATATCCGGGACTTACAATCACGTTTACAGTGTTTATGAGAAACCTTACCACTCTGCTGAGTTGAACAAAAGAAGAAAGAAATGTGAAGCCACCGGGATTCGAACCTAGAATCTTTAGACTATCCACTACGCCACAGAATGTTCAAATGTTATCATTTTCTATTTTTACTTCCCCTTTTTGTCGCTGCCGCTGAATGACTGATACGGTAAGCATCTATGCAAGGAGTAACTTGTTCAGGTTTTGATCTGAATAAAACAAAATGAAAGACGGAAAAAGAGACCCTGTCGGGTTTCAAACCGGAATCAGCCGATAAGAAGTCGGGTTCGTCATCCATTGCGCCACAGTTCTAAATGTATTCAAAATATCGCAACGTATTTATACTCTTTCTTTTACACTTAAAACTGTTTACACTGCCGGAGTTGGTAGTGACTTGGTTATGGGTGAGTTGAAGTGTTGACTACTGGAAGTAAAGTGTATTTATATTTACCCCGTGTATATATAATATATCACTGAATTCTCTTGAACTCATTTTACTCGTAAACTGATATACATATATAGCCCGTCCGGCCGAGGAACGCAGATAGATAGTAATGTCACCAAAGATGATTGCTTGGCTCGGCCGGACGATGAACGTACAGGCTAATGTCAACACTAATGACTGCCTGGCCCGTCCGGCTGAGGAACGTACCTGGTAATTTCGCCATTGCATTATAAGAGCGACCGCTGAGGAAGGAGGACAGTTAACCTAGCTAAGAATAAGCATAAATAGGTGTTATGAGAGAAGCAATTACACCTGGGGATGAATATCTTGCATAAAGGTTACTTACTCATTACTTATGCTGTGACAATATACAGATCACAGTATGATTATGCAATATTAAATGCACTTTTTCATGTGCTGCTTCCTTCCATGGCTCTGCAGATTACAGTGAGGTACAATTCGAAATAAACGACAGCTACCCTGTGTACTGCCTGTCATATGACGAGCATGATTGGCAGGATGGGTAGGAGGTAGTGGGTGGGGTCAGGTTGTTGGACAACTAGGTGTGGTGTAACTGGTATGACGAATGGTGTCGTCTAGCAGATGACGGTTCAGTGTACACCAGTGACTGCCAACCACACCAGGGAATGGTACCTAAGACCAGTCCAAGAGGTTATAAATCATAAGCCAGGTTATGTGTTATAAACAGGCCGACAAAGCCTAGAGGCCAGCTATATGCTCTTCCGCACAAAGGGATTCACTCAAATGTTGCAAACATCGTTTATATGCAAACTGTATTTCAATATTCTCTATCAAACACCCACGCATTTATGTTTATTAATACATTAGACACCAGTCAGCGTTTGGTAAATTTCGTAACAACTCAAAGATTTACGTAAACTTTGCCATACCTAAATAAATATCCATAAAGCAAGAATGATATGTGGAAGTAACAGAGGCTGGTCCTCGACACCCTCCCGTTGGTGAGTGTGGGCGGTAATGCATAGCTGCTGCACCTATGTTATGGAGATGCCTCCCCTCTACACAGCCCACCTACGTACCGTGATATATTTCCTCCTCCACCCGTCCCAACCACAACCAGCCAACCAGCTAGACAGCCAGGAAAAGCAACCAGTTACCCAGCCAATCAACCATCCAACGAACCAGCCAGCACAAGCAAGCAACCAGACAACCATCCAGTCAACAACTCAACCGGCCTCCAATGGCAACCACCCAGTCAGCAAGCAACTCACCACTGTAAACATATCATGAGCGATGGTAGGTTGAGCCCATGTGCTGCGACACCGGGGAACTAACTAACAGGAGGGAATGATTTGCTGGGTAATAAGTACAAATCTCATTTAGTGCCACTTTTCGCTGGCGATTTTATTGCTCCAGATATCATCACGCTCAGCTTGATGTCAGTAGATATAAGCATGCAATCTCCCTTGTTGGAATGTAGAATAACTTAGTAACATTATATGACTCTGGTCGGAAAAATTCCCTTGTGTAACTGAAGGACTGAAAAGCTTGAACAGCACAAACGTGAAACCTGATAACGGCTGATAGTTTTGATTAATGGGAACTTAAAACTGAGAAAGATTAGAGCATGTTATGCTGCAGGACTTGACGGTAGTTAGTTACCCACAGCTAAAACATTTAGCCATTATGATGAAAATGAAAACGTTTTAAATTTCTGAAGGGGACTGACTGGACACTGGTGAGATAGCAAATGAAGCTGGAGGACCTGTTGTGTTGGGTAATGTGTGACGCTGTACAGACTGACGCCGCGTACCACTGGTATGGGTCATATCTTGTACGAGATATGTGATATGTTAATGCTCCATGCATGCATAACGTAATAATTACCAATACATTATAATCCTCTAACCATCGTTAGTCTTGACCTTCATCATGACATAAAAGAAGAGGATCTTGGTGGCCAAGGACCCTGGTACAAAGACCAGGAACTGGCTTTCCTCACCCTGCACCAACTGACGTGATGACTGACACAACTTTATGGCTCAATAAGCAATCCTGAACATTTACTGTGACAATCTACATTCCTTATAAGCTAACTCTCAGCAACAGTTTCACCCTCGATTGCTCCATCGTACCTGTTTTCAAACTCTGAAAACTATTTGCACATATACTACCTAGATTTACAGACTCCAGCGTAAATTTTGAAACGACAATAAAACTAAGAATATGTTCGAGAAAACTCTTCCAATTAGTAATCCTCAACAATTTCTGGGTTATAGACTCACCTTTTTCTCCCTTGACTTCGAATATTTAGAACTGCACCCTAATTACACTTAACTGATGATTTATATGGCTGGTTGCACGACGAAGCAAACACGCTACAGCAAAATCATACCTGGCTAGCTAATGCTAATTGGAACAATAGAATTTTAGTCATAACGCAGTCACACCACTGACTTATAACACATGACACAAATTCTTCCACAACAGGGAATTTACGCTCCAGCTGGAGTCCGTTTAGATAAAGATCGATATATGACGACAGCCTGTACAACCACCTCGTGCCACACTCCTGATAAATGATGAGATTCTCTGATAAGCGTTTCCAATTATTCCCTTTGTTTATACCACTGCGCAGAAACAGAGGAATACAAAAGAAACAGTACTTACCACATATGATCTGCATGTAACAGAAGGCTAACTAGGAAGGGTGGGAGCTTGGGGGTTGGGAACCCTTCCCTTCTTTTATAATTTCTAAAAATTGGGACATAGGAAGGAGCCAGGCGAGGAGCACTCATCCTCCTCGAAGGAACAGGCTGTGGCGTCTGGATATTTATGGAAGTAACCAGGATGAGAAGTGAGACAGGGACTATGGCTGAAGAAAGGAAACCAATACGTTCTAGCTCTGGGTGAAAAAAGATCATGGGTTAGGGGGAAGAATGATCTAGGAATGTCTTAGGGGTAAAGTTAGGGATTATAGTGAGGGCAAGGGCTAAGGAGGGGGTAGCACTGCTGCTGAAGGAGGAGCTGTTGGAATGTGTGAATGTAAGGAAGTGAGCCCAAGACTAATGTGGGTAAGAATGAAACTACAAGAAATGGGTGATTGACAGTGCCTGTGCACCTGGAAGCGAGAGGAGGGAGAGGAGGGAGGAAAAGAGGCGAGTGTTTTGACAGATGAGTGTGTGTGTCAACTGTTTTGATATCGGGTATTAGTGATGAATGATTTGAATGAGAAAAAGGGTAATAGGGCAGTTGAGGGTATAACTGGGGGGACATGTAGGTACTCGGTGATGTGAATTACACTGATGGACAGCTTGTAGATTGAGCACTGGAAAAGGACAGGTGATCTGGAAAACCTAGTTTAAAAAGGACATGCATAAATATAAGTGGATGAGTCGAGTTGATGGTATGCTGGCATTACAGAATTCTGTACTAAATAATGGGCGTCCAAAAGGGAGACCCTTGGATGAGAATGTGTTGAGAAGGGCTGCTGGTGAAATGCCTGATCATTACCTGGTGGAGGCGGAGGTGAAGGATATCAGGGACTTTCGGTAAAGATGAAATGATTTGAGTGGGAAGAGGGTTGTGAGTGTGAGCGAGCTTGAAAACGATGCTTGTGTGAGGAGGGAGAGATACCAGGAAAAAATGAGTGAGGTGAATGTAAATGCATAGAAGGCATAGAAGTGAGTGCCTAGCATGGTGAGGTGGGACTATGTTAGGAGCATTTTTGATTCATTGTGACGTTGAGTGTTTGTGTTGCTAAGCAGCAAGTGGTTATTCTGAGAG
Source organism: Panulirus argus (assembly GCA_038088735.1). NCBI lineage: Eukaryota > Metazoa > Arthropoda > Malacostraca > Decapoda > Palinuridae > Panulirus > Panulirus argus. Next base: position 2,367 of record JAYMFT010132076.1, on the reverse strand, counting down.
CACTATTTTGTTTGATCTACAGCTTTTCATATTTGGTTTTGAGAGGGTGGAAGACCCAGGCTGGTGAGGCATATAATATAGCGGAGTGGAAGAATTGTTTGTTTGGGATCTTATGGGATTCTCCTTCTTGTCCAAAGCTGGTGCTAGTTAGTGTTTTGAAGGCATTTTGCTTGTGGTTTGCCTCTCTGTTGATGTTGTTGAGAGCGAACGTCATTTGTGTGTTGTGTGTGCTGTCTAGAATGGATGGCGCTTTTTTTCGGAGGTTTAGAGACTGTTCATGCAAAGTGAGTGGAGGATGTGAACTGGATTCATGTCTGTCTGGGTTTAAAAGAGCGACTGAATAGTTTTGTGGAATAACAGACATTCTGTTCCAGGTGAGCAACTGTTCCAGTATTGTAAAGCGCTGCATGTTTGATGTTGCTGTTGTGGAGTCAGAATGTTGTGCAAAAGGAAACAACAGACGACTGACATCCTTCTTGAGAACCGTTTGTGTCTGTATGTATGTGCGTTTAAGTGTGTGTGTGTGTGTGTGTGTGTGTGTGTGTGTGATAACTAACTGTGTATTACTGGGAAAGAGTTTTCCCCTCGTTTTGCCTCGTCTCTTAACCTTAAGATATACTGTCTTAATATTCAGCGTTGGTTTCCCAGGATCCCCCAAAATCATCTCCAGAACCTCCTGGTAAACCTTCAAGTGGAGCGAGAGCCCAAGATGGGATGATTAGCTCGGCAGATCAGTAGTAATGCCTTCTGAGTCCTCAGCAACTAGGGCGGGCTAGGTTGATGAGATTATTCTCAAGCTCTTCAAAGAGAATCCACAAAAGTCTCTGTAATCACTAACTCCCGAAGCTGGGACTAAAAATCTATAAAACTTGATGGATTAGAGGATATACGCCGTACTTCTCCAGTAGAAAGTAATTGATTTCGTGCTCCTCCTCTACAAAGGAACCTTCTAAATATAAAACAAGATACTCAAGATGTTGTTATATCATGAAAAGGGTTGTGAACTCTAACAGGTAAACGACGAAGCTGGCCACTACGTAATTCACTTCAAAATATACCAACATCCATTCCTTTGCTGTATAGAAGCTCTTCTAGAAGTCAGGGGACCTGCTATCGTAATACCTCACTCCAGTCTGCCCACTCATAGGCAAATGAAGGACTCGATTTTTTGAGTGAGGCAATCTTTTCGGACGAGACGACATGTGCATCTATCACCCACAGTCCCAGACACTGCTGACGGCCTAACACCACCAGCTACGTCCGCGAGAGGTGGCAAGAGGCGGGCATGACACATGCAACGTGTGGGGATGGATACGCCAGTACGGCATTGGTGTTCTGGCAGATAACGAAGGGAGATCTATGGACGAAAAATATCTGGAGATTTTAGAAGTAGTAACGATCCCTTGTGTGCAAGCCTATGCGCTCCTATGTCCCAAGTGCATTTTATTTATGCAGGTATGAATAATGTTATAATTTACTGTATGATCTATGATTTCTAGAGAGGATATGCAGCGCGTTGTTATCTCTATCAATTCCTGATTAGGAATAACATAATCCTGTACATTCCACACAATGAGAAGAAAACTTATCAAAAGTAAATAGAATGAACTGAAATTAATCAATATGAAACAGAATAAATCAGAATTGGGCAAAATTTAAAGAGTTCCCTTAATATGTTTTACACTGTTTTTACAGGACAAAACCTTGACAATTCCCGCGACCAGAGTCGTCAGACGGTGATCAGACGAACAACCAGACATACAACTTCTGGAAGTGGCCTAGTCAGGGGCGTGGCACTCGAGAACTTATGGGGAGACCATCGTTAGCTCGTGGGAGGCGGACGAGGGCCCATCATCATAGCCAGTCTTCCATCGCAACAAGGAAGAGTGATAGCGTTTCCCGCAAATCGGCAGCAAGTTCTGTATAACAACATCGCAGCCTCTCTTCCAGACAGACTGCAAGTGGTAGTCGAACGCAATGGTGGGTGGACCAATCATCAAACTGGCAAGTGTCTGTTCACCCCACGTATTCACACAACACTCTCTCCACCTGTTACCTGAGCTGCCGAACAAGACTGGTAACACACTGTTGATACTCAATATACATCACTGACAAATTATGACAGCCTTTTTCTTTTTTTGCAATTCAGATTTATCATTAAAAACAAATCACTAAAGCAACCCTAATTATCTTCTAATAAACATTAAATCATACAATTTTTAACTATATCCTATGTTTGTCAGTCTGTCTGTCTGTCTAGCGATTCCGACAACAGCATGGTTGAAGAGTCGAACAGCCCCTCTCTCTCTCTCTCTCTCTCTCTCTCTCTCTCATCTCCAACAGACTGCATACTCGCCCCTCTCTCCA
>JAYMFT010132065.1:0-13011 GCA_038088735.1 Panulirus argus | reverse complement strand
GAGATAGAATTTTTAGGGCTAGAACGAAGGCGTAAGATGAAGAGAGAGAGAGAGAGAGAGAGAGAGAGAGAGAGAGAGAGAGAGGTCAATGACCAGATCTGCTAAATAACTACCACCACGAGTTACAACTCCGGCATAAATGTACATTGAGGGGTACCTTACCGGAATGACCCATCTGACGACGGAACCACCCGGTTGGCAGATCCAGCAGTCTAAGTGCCAACGACGCTGTCACTAGAGATATACAGACACACATGAAATCACGTTCGACCCTCAGAAAATTAGCAACTGATTCACTAACTCGAGCCATGATAAGAGAGATTTGAAATACATTAGCAAGATATCTGGCTGCACTTACTGTCATCATTGTCTCATTGACATCAGCTGGAGCTTGGAGTAAGAAGGAGCCGTTGGAGTAGCTGGGGGGAAAGGTGGTGTTGGAGGAGCTGTTGGAGACTTGGAGCTGGGCGCCTCCTGCACCTTCGAGAAGATTTTGGGCCGTGATTGTTGTGGTTGTGCCCGCCAGTCACTCCAGTCAATATGGTCCGCTGCTCTTTTTTTTTCTTTTGAGTGCCTTCGACACCGTCAGGTCCCGTTGGGGCGGGCAACGGGGCGTGTCGATATCGTTCCTGTGGAAGGGGTTACCTACTAACCATCACTAAGACTCGTATTATCACATCGGCTCACTTACTCGTGTCCCCCGACCATCTTCTCTATCTGTGTCTCTCAGCCTTTTTCCACTGTTAAGCAAAACAGAACCAACAGAATCCCTGAACACGAGTAAATCAATCTTATCACTCACGATGATCTCGGCCTCGGAACGGGTTCACCACACCAGCGAGAAGCATCGATTCCGCTGAGCGTTATGTCACAGGCAAATTGGGGGGGGGGATCGTTGCCACCGCTCCGCTCCTCCTGGGGGATGCCGCGAGCTGCGCGGGACTTTAAGCGCTCGTCCACCACACTCACAAAACACTGGGACAATACTCCAGGTCAGACCGGGGGGTTTACACTGCCCCTCTGAAGAGGTTGGTCAGGAGGTGGAATGGGCTATAAGGAGGCCCTTCCACCAACTCCCTAGTTCTGAAAGACACGCCGCGAGTGGATAAACCTGAGGACGTCGTCTCCACCTCTCCACACTACCCCCTCAGGGCACGGCGCAGTGGATCAGGTTCCACCCTCGTCTCCACTTCCTGTTGCGAGGGTATATGACTTTAGTGCGGGCAAGAACCGGTATAGGCAGGCCGCCAGGTCAAGTAGCCCCGCTGCCAGGATTTCCCGCCTTCACACCGGGCTGGAAGCCAAGGTTTTCACTGAGAGTGGATTTCTGGAATGGCTATGAGCTGTTCTGAATCACTCGACTCGTGTAGAATTTCCCGAAATTCTTGCGAAACTGTTTTATTTCGGTGTCTCGTTTCACAGGCGGGACTGCACCGTTAGTTTCACTGCAATTATCTGAGGTCGAACGTTTTTGTTTGGGTTCGTCTTTTCGTTTCGTTGGTTATATTTCTAAACACCGCGTTGCAAACAGTGGCACAGACGTGTATAAGTAACACAGTTAAGTACATATGAACTTACACGTACAATTTACACTCTCACATCGCTGTTGACGTAGAGTTATAAGTAAATTAACAGTTACTGCTTCGAAACTATTCGACCTTCTCTCATTCAGAAGCTCCGGAACGCGCAACAGTGACCACGTAACTGGAAATGATGATAGAACAGCTTCGTCTCTCCCTCTTTTTTTTTCGTCTTCTTTCCTTAAATAGTCACGGAATTCCCAGCGATGACGATGTAAAGGGAAGTGGCTGGTCACGTTTCAGTCATGTAGTTGCGAAGGTTGTCCTCCACTTGCCTCCGATGCAGTAGCAACAGGTGGTGAACGCTGTGTTTCTCTCTGCCTCACTCCTCACCGTGTCCAGTTTCAGTCATCATCACTTTCCCTTTTGTTCGCCTACATCGATATGAGTCAGCGGGTTTGTGTGTGTGTGTGTGTTTTTGTCTAGCTTGGGTTACTAGGAGATGCAGCGAAGTGGTTGATAAACGAAGAGAATTGGAGAAAAATAGGGAGGGAGGGAATGACTGGCAGTGGGAGAGAGAGAGAGAGAGAGAGAGAGGAAGGGTAAGAGTGAGTATGCCGGGTAATGTAGGAGGGGCCCCTGTAGTGCTCGTGTCCTTAATTTCTCCTGGCAACTTTCTATGGGTCAGCGCGGGACGTCGTTGCAGGTCGTTTCGAGCGCCTTTCCGAACTCGTGAGCTCGTCGGGCGAGGCGGAACTCCTCCTCCTCCTCCTTCGAGAAACACATGCAAACGTCCTCCCCCAGCACCTCTCCGACAGCACAGGACGACCGTCGCCGCGTCAAACGCTCGTTTCAGGAGGCTGCATCCATCACTGCATACAGCGTGACCAATACAGTCGCCCAATACCTCTCTGGGCGAGCGGCGACTCAAGGCACCAAACTGGGACGGTCGACTAAGGTAGCAGTCAGTAGTCCCGCCCGACGCAGGAGTCCTCTCGAGGGTGCCGAAGGTAAAGAGACCCGGGGAGAAAACTTCTCGACTGAGGAAGCCCCAGCCACGTGAGGCGAGTCTGGAGGGAGCTGGGAGACAGGGACGTGCGGCTGCTGCGTCGCTCCACACCCAACTAACCCACTTCCACCCTGGCTGGCTCGGCCCACGCTGGGCTGCTCTGCCCGCCCCCCGCCACCACTATCACCTCCTCCACTTGGCAGGTAGCTCCCCTCTCCCCCTCCCCACACCACACACACACACACACACACACAGCCTGCCATAGCCGCGACCTCTCGGTATTGCAGAGGCGGTGCTTTCCTCTTCATGCAAGGAGCCATGTTGTCACTGACTGTGTTACTTCTGGCGTTGTGTGCCTGCACTCACCCACCGTCTCCTCTTCCTTCCTTTTCTCGTTCCTTCCTTCCTTCCTTCACTGCCTTCTTGTCATTACTTAACGGTGTGGTGTTGTCACAATTACCATCAATTCTGCTGCTCCTTGGACTTACTGCCGTTGGTACGCCTCTCGCTGTCGCTACTCTGGCGCGGCCAATAATGTTCGTGCCTCCAGCTGACCTATCGCGTTTCACACATCGTTTAACGACCGGGCTCGGCTGGCCTGGACTATGCAGTTCCGGAACGGTGTTAACACCATTTCCATGCACTTTCTCCCTCGTTCCATTCCATCTATCTAACCCTCAAGCCCTAAGTTCTTCTGTTCCATTCTAGGTTCCTCTGTTCCATTATTTCACCTTCTTTAAAAAAGACTATCATCCATTCCTGACGTTTTTAACGATTCTTGCTTTTCTCTGGACGAACATAAACACTCGATTGAAATCGGCAGCATCACGTTTTCTTTTCATTTCACCCTCAAAGCTACGCTACTTTCAGTAGGATGGACGGTGTGAAATCCTTTGATGCCAGAAGTTCTTTGACAAGACTGCATTCTCTTTCGTCACTCCGATGGTAACACAGCCTCACCAAAGGTGACTCGTCATTCGCAGAGAAACATTAGGTAGGAGGAGTCCGGTAGCACCGTTGGCAAGGCTGTATCTTCGTCGGCTGGCTAAACAGAACCCAATCTCGACAAAGAACTTCTCGTTTTTAGGGACTCATCCTGTCACTGCTACTGAGTGTAGTGCATTCTAGAAACTGCAGGACTCCCCAGGATTTGGACTTCTGGAATTATAGCCGTAGAACCCCTTCTTGAAAGGGGTCCTAAGGACGAGCACCACAAAACAGCCAATGAGCATGCAAGGCTACATGCACGTCCGCCTCCAGGAATTACTTATGCCTCACCCTGCTACCCGCAATCGTTCACGTCTACTCTAATGACTTCTCCACTCTCTCTTAAAGAGTATCTTACACAATCTGCCCAGCCACGTAAAGACATAGATCAATTGAAATGATCAGAAAGGATAATAGAAAGCCAGCTATCTGGTTTTATTCACTGAATATGTTTACGAGAAGAGATCATTCCAATATGTGTATGAGTAGGAAGAGAGGAGAGTAAATTGTTCCAAGTGAAGGTTGGTCTGCGTCAGGAGTATGTGATGCCTCCTTGGTTGTTTGATTTGTTTATGGTAAGGGAGGTAAATGCCAGAGTTTTGGAGAAAGGGGCGGGTATCCAGTCTGGTGGGGATGAGAGGGCCTGGGAAGTCAGTCATTTGTTGTTTGTTGATGTTACAGCACTGGTGGCAGATTCGAGTGAGAACTGCAGGAGGGTGACTGAGTTTGGAGGAGTTTGAGAGTAAATGTGAATCAAAGCAAAGTTATTAGGTTTAGCAGGGTGAAGGACAGGCTAGATGGAATGTGACTTGCGTGGAGAAAACTTGGTAGAAGTGAAGTGTTTTAGATATCTGGGAATGGATTTCGCAGCGAATGGAACCATGGAAGCGGAAATGAGTCATAAGGTGGGTGAGGGGGCGAAGGTTCTGGAAGCGATGAAGAATGTGAGGAAAGAGGGAACGTTATATTGGAAAGCAAAAATGGGCATGTTTGAAGGAACAGTAGCTCTAACATTAGTATATGGTTGCGAGGCATGGGATATAAATACGGTTTTGCGGGGAGGTTGTATGTGTTGGAAATGAAATGTTTGAGGACAATATGTGGTGTGAGATGGTTTGATCGAGTAATGTAAGGGTAAGAGAGATGTGTGGTAATAGAAAGAGTGTGGTTGAGAAAGCAGAAGAGGGCGGGCTGAAATGGATTGGACATACGGAGAGAATGAGTGAGGAAAGGTAGACTAAGAGGATATATGTGTCAGAAGCGGAGGAAATGAGGAGAAAGGTGAGACCAAATTAAAGATGGATGGATGGAGTGAAAAATATTTTGAATGACTGGGGCCTGAACATGCAGGAAGGCCAAAGGTGCACACGGATAGAGGGAAATGGAACGATGTGGTATGCATGGGTCGACGTGCCGTCAAAGGACTCAGCCAGGGCATGTGAAACGTCTGGGATAATCCATGGAAAGGTCCGTGGGGCCTGGACGTGGGTAGGGAGCTATGGCGTCGATGCATTACACATGACAGCTTGCGAATGAATGTTAGCGAATATGGCCTTTTTAGTTTGTTTCCTGGCGCTATCTCGTCAAAGGGGAAACAGCGATCAAGTATAGAAATAAACAGAATCTTTATATATGTATTGATAGCATGATTATTCATGAGTCTGTATTTAGTGTTCAGTGTCTCTGTACTTATCCTGAGGTAACGGTAGACATGCCCCATTCTTGGTGTCACAAGTGTCTTCTCTATAACTGTCGCTCGTGATACATGACATTTCACAGTGGCCCGAGTCTTTGGCCTGACGCAGAAGTTTCCTCTCCTGAACGTAGATTATAACGTGTTACTCACATCAAACACAGAAGCTCGAACGATAAGAAGTCACTAAGCTGGAAATATCCTTCCCTCAATTTCCAGCAAAATGAAACAACAATCGCTCGGAATACTTTCTAAAGCATTCATTATCTCGTGTTAAACGAGGTGAGTCGTTTAATAAATCTCTCATTTGTCAAGCCTTATAGCTCCCTCACTGGTTTATATCATAGATCTCTCCTTGGTTTAAACACACCTGATTTATTGCAACAGTACCTAAGGCGATGGCTCGTAGACCTCACTCTATTCTGTTGCTATGGCCTAGAAGGGAGTGATTAGACTGACTGTAGATTCACATCTAGGTCAGGGACGGATTCTAGGTTCCCATCCAGCTCAGAGACTGAGTATAGGTCCAGATCCAGCTTATGCTTTTAACGAAGAAAGTCCCTCTCACTGAATCAGACAAACAGGGGACACCTGCTACTCTGCCCTTCATGCTCAAGAGAATATAACAGCTTTCTCGTCTAGCCAAACCACACGTCGCTGGAGATAGTGAGCCACTATCATACCACAAGAACTACGCGCGACGGCTGGGCGCGCCAGACATGACGACCTTGACCACGGACAGTATCTGGCTCAGCGACCCCTCACCTGATTCGATCCCTCCCAGCCAGAGATAATAGGGATTCCCAGGCAAATACTAAGCTTCAAATCTGACTGTAAGAAGTGATCCTCCTTCATCGTCTACCTCACTCATCACATTTCTTGCTTCGCGGTAGAAACCCCTGTCCCACTTCATGTTTTATGTACTCTCAACGCTAACTGTCGTTTGGTCAAGTATCAACTAGTTTTTACTATTTATACATAAGTTCTTTGTAACATTCTCCTCGTATAGATGAAAGTAAAGTACCCAGGAATACCCCTGACCTACTAATGCTAACCTAATTGTTCTTTTTTTAGTTTCGTAAATAATTCAAGTATAAGACTCTGATGTTGGTATTCCATATACGTCTCGCCTGTAAGCATAATTGTAAATAGTAATGAATGCTTTCCCATTGTTATCGAAGAATCCAGTGACTAAGAGGGTAATGACATACTAGATAGAATCACACACTCACGCTCACAAACTTTGGTTGATGTCATGGGTTTCCTCTGTGCTGGTGAGTGTACAAGGCAGCAGCTTGTGCTTGGAGATGTGCAAGGCCTCAGCTGGTGCTGGTAGGCAGGTGTTTAAGTCCCCACCTTGTCCTTGTGGGTGTACAAGGTCTTGACCATTTCACCTCCGCGTCTCACGAGTAATTGGTCAATATTTTAGATGCAGAGTTCTCCCCTCAGGTGGTCCAGCACATGTCCATGTTCTCTTATGGCTAGTGAGATGGGTAGTAAGTGGCCAGTTCTGATTGATCGATCCTCATGTTTTAGGGATTCGAACCTGGAATTTCAATTCTCTTGCGTGAATACTGACGCACAGCAGAATATTGTGGCCTAGCCGAGGTCATATCCTTAAACCTGAAGTATAGATGAATATTTCTGAATATTCATGAATATTCTAATGTTAGCGGAAGATCGGAAACGAGAAAAGACGTTTTGATGATTTGTTCCTGATGGCAAAACTTTTCAATACTAACCAACCGGATGAGTGCACATATATCATCGCCTTTTCAGTAATAAGTAATAATATAATTTGGAAGACCTAAGGAGTCTAAGTAATTGCCCATCACGGTAAATGAGGGCAATTTAAGACAACCTGTCAACACGAGGAGTTACATTACGGAGCCATAATTGATAGTAGTGATTGTTTTCTTATGTAGTAAAAGCAAATTTGACAATTCCTGAACCAGGTACCCAATAAATCGACCAGCCCTAAAGTAAAAGGATGAACAGCTAGGGTGACTTCTAAACCGACTGCTGCAGTCTGGATGCGGACGTGTGCAGGCTCAATTGAACCCCAGGCAACCCTTGAGTGCGTCACGGTCACCAACGGAAACCGCTACAACACGAAGTTGGGAAACGTATCACCGAGGTCGAATAATGCTAACAGTGAGATTATTTTTGACCAGTGCCCACAGCATCCTTACTAATGGCAGCGAAAATCACAGTCTTTTTTTCTTCTTTTTCTTATTTTCAGTTAATGGAAGACTTTTACTGCAGAACAGAGTAGGAGAGAGAGAGAGAGAGGAAGACTTAAGAAGGGTAGGTGGTGACGACCGAAAATGGAAAAGTTGGTATAGATGGAACGGCGATTCAGATGATGGAATGTAGGTAAATCTGCCGTTGAATGGACGTGAAAAGTGTATGTAAATGAATGGAGAAGTGGTCACGTGCCTGATGACTGTACGAATGTGTAAAACTGTCCGGCAGTATGAAAGTAAAGAGAGTTGAAGTGACTTTAAGAATTACACAGGACTAAATATTTTTTTTGCTTAGTGGGAGAGAATGGATGAAGAGAGACTCGCTGAATACGTCCGCGTGAGAATGGTTACACAAAAGATGACTGGACAAGCAGTGGAAGGGGGATTACCCCAGTGTATAGTATTAAGGTGAAGGTAGCGCTAATGTACGGGAAACCCCTTGGCGTGGATGGCGAGATAGGGAGGGACTTTGTGATGGGTCGTGAGGAGAGGATTATCGAACTACTTTTTTTGGAAGAGACGAGTATGATTTAAGGAAGGTGTTGAGAGTGAGCGAACGATTTCTACATGTTGGGCGAGTTGTCACTGGAGACAACAAAGAGGAAAGATTACGTTCATGGATTCAGAAAATCATGTGACGTATTTTAGTCTTTTTTTTTTTTTAAATGAGATCAGTAAAGGACTGATGAGCACTGTTCATCATTTCTATAGTGAATATACTCTTTCATGAGGGTCAACTGTGATGGTGTGGAAGAATGGAGGGAAATTTAAAGTTGGGAGAGGTTGATAAGAATGGGCAATGTCTATATCATTGCTTATTCACAGGCGGTGTTACGTCGGAGGTATGGGTGAGTACCTACGAGTATTGTAAAAAAGGAAGGGCTAGCTTTTAGCGCTCACCTCTCAGCACAGGAAAGTAAGGGGTTACGAAGGACTTGGTTATGTGGTGAGTTACTTGTTGTCACTATGTTTAGGTCGGAGAGACTGTGTTGTTATGGACTGAATGTTTAGCGGCCCACTCGCTGTGTGAGGCGGAAAGATGAAGACAGTTCCTTGGAGCAAAAGAGTGACACCTAACGACCACCGAAGTGTTGGCTCGGTGTCCAGGCGTCACTAACCCTCCCAGTACCCAGGCGGTTAGTAAAGGTAATATACCCTCCTGGTCAGTGCTTGCCTGCCTCCGAGAGTGGGATATACTTGGTGTGCATGGACGATGCTTGCCCGTTGGCTGCTTCACAGCAATACGACCCATATAATTACTAATCGCTTTCCTAACTTCATAAGTTCGCATCTTACATCGTTAGATTCCATTATTCTCTCGTCTTGCCACTGTTACATTTTGTTTAGGACTCTCCACAATGATTCTCATTCCTCGCTTCGCTTTATGATACCTGGCTTGGGCTGAGGAATTGTTTATGTGTGCGTATGCTGGTGATGTCAGACGCTGTATGTACCTGATCGAAGAGGAGGGACTGGAATTCATCAACATAGTTTGTGGATTAAGAACTATAAGGGTGAATTATACTGTCTTAGTATTTTACTACGGTCACACATACAGATTGAGGCAGGTTTATTTTCTCTATCAAGAAAAGCTCGAAAGAAAACGTAAATGGTATTGGATGTTTACCATACACTCCAGTAGATCTGAGACCAAGGAGATATTTGCTTCATTATCAATAAAAAGACACTTATTTAGGTGGGAAAAGGTCTATTTAGGTGGTAAAAATTTTGATACCGCCATCAGTTGTAGAAGACATATTAACTTAAAACATAAGTTGGACGGTATAGAACGCTATCTTTTTCTTACTCCCTCTCTTCCTTTCTCTCTTTCTTCTAGGCTAAATGTACGTTTAACCAAACAAGTTCAAGAATATTGCAATATATATATGACCTCTTTTCTTTGAATCTAGTACTGAGTCGGTAACAGACACGAGCTAGATAAAGATGAACGTCCGTAGAACCCAGCCCATGAAAGCCATGCTAATCATCAGAGGGAAGATTATGTGATTCAAGGAGTCTTGGTCACTGAAAAGTGAGAAACGATTTAGAGACTTTGGAGACGTATAAAGCCAGTATTGCTGACGGTTGGCCAGGAGGATGAGAGAAGCGTGTACCAGGGAGATGGGCTGCACCCATAAATGTCTACAAGACAAATGAAAAGTGTTGACCTAGATGCAAAAGCAAAGTAGGCGAGCAAGCACAGGTGCAAGTCGGGGGCCACCTTTGGAATATGAAAAGGGATCTTTTCAATAAGTTCTAGCATAGGTATTTCAGGATTATACGTACGTTATTGCGCCGGAACTGTATAAGGGATTATGAATGGCAGAATGTGAATTATTTACAACTAGGCACCACGGGAATCAGACCCATGTTCTCAGTGTGACCGCCGGCTAGGATTCATTCTCATTTAGATCACATACATCATGTATACGTCACATGTTGGTATAACTGGTTAAAGCGCTGGGAAAATGGGAGACTGGCAAATGGAACAAAAGGAATCAAATGTGGTAGGCAGCACTGCTGAAGACGACCGGAAATGTTACAAAAGTCAGACGAACACACGATGACACAGGGTGTCGTTTTGACGATCCTTATGTTGAAACTATTATCTGTGTGTCCTTCTTCTTTTGGTAAAGGATGTATTGCTCACGACCAAGTCTTAGGGTTGGCCGGTGGGCCCTGGTGGCAATATGGGTTATCATGTGATAAAGAGACAGTCTTCTTACATGTAAAGTAATGATAATGATGATGATGATAAAGAAATAATAATAATAATAATAATATTAATTATAATAATTATAATAATAATGATAATAATAGTGATAAGAAGAATTATAATTTGTTGATTGAATTAGCTGCAGCCAATGGCTGAATATAAAGAGACAGAGATGAAAACATAGAACCTGAACACCAGGATTATGTGTATATAAATGTGTTCTGTTCATCGCTGATGTTCACAGTAGCTGTACTGGGACTGTAATTGCCATCTGTACGAGCCGGGACTGACCCAGTGCTATCGTGGAGCCGAAGGATCTCAGCCGACAGGAGGTGACGGTGGGGGGGGGGGACGCGCAGTAGTTTCATCTGAAAGTGTTGAATGAGGCTCAGAAACGATGAGGAGGGGGACACTTTACTTTTAAGCCTGTTTTGGAAGGCTGTGTCAGATTGCTTGAGGATGAGCTTGTGCAAGTCTCTTCTGATAATACCCGTCGTGTGGTGATTGTAGAAATTGTATTACGAGAAGCTTTGTGGACTGAACAACCCAGTTTGGTGGATGGATGGATGATTTGTTGGGTGTAGTCTCTCTCTAGTCCCAGTAAGGCTGTTAAATGTACTCTGGAGAGGGTGATGTGGTCAACGCTAATACCACTGGTGGAGTCCTGAACGTACTCCGGACTTAACAGGTTCATCTGTCGGCGAATCTCTTGTTTTATTTGGGTTGTGTAGAAAGCTCATGACACACACACACACACACACACATAGACACAGACACAGACACAGACACGCGCGCGCGCACACACACATGCACACACACACACACACACACACACACACACACAAATAAACAAAAGAAAGAAAAAAATGAATCACACTCATGATTAAGTATAGGAAAATTCCGTCACTCATGAGCCAAGTCTTACGAGAGGGCAGGACTCGTGTCCCGTCACAGTGCGGCCACGTCTACGGGTCGTGACGGCCGCGCGTGCTGTGGTCTGGGCAGCATCGTCTGAGAGGAGAGCGTGACAGATCAGCTGGAGGAGGTACGCCAACCGCTCCCTTAGTCGGCCAGGATGTTTACGAACGCCGCGCGAGATAGTGCAGGACACGGCATATCCTCTGCGTATTTTCCAGTTTGAATGGGGGAGGGGGGGAGGGGGAAGGGCGAAGGGATGGGGGAGGGGGAGGGGCGAAGGGATGGGGAGGGGGGAAAGGGAGGGGGGAAAGGGAGGGGGGGATGTGACTCGACCTTACGTTTGTCTGAGGACTGAATGATGTTCTTCTACTTGAGATTATGAGAAGATGGGAAGGGATTAGGAGAGAAAATTTTTCCTACTAGGTTTGTAGAGTTGGTAAACCTTATTCTTTTTTTTTTATACAGGCAGCGATGACGACTAGGGATAAGTCCCTCTAAGGACCGAGATAGGTTATGGCGTCAGTCCTAAATATCTTTTATATTTGCCATCTAATAAAGCAGAAGTTCCGACGCACAACTTTGAGTTATACCATGAGTGAATCTTATTAGTAAAGGAAGAAATGTCGAAAAGATAACTTCCAGCTTCTGAAGTAGCTTTAGGAGCGACTTAGTGACGTCCCAAACACCCTGAGATAGTCAGACGTAAGCAGATTGTCCTAAGTAATGGTGTGTGTGAGAGACGGGCGCGGTCTGTGCACTTCCCCATTTGTGCCGACCGGCGAGGTGAGTTTTACACTCGTGAGACCACCCCATTGTGCCATTGACTACCTCCTCTCTCAGCTTATGCCACCCACCCATCGTTCTCCTCCTTTAGAGCTACTTGCGAGGGCGTCTCCAAGCCCTCCAGCTCTCGGGGAAAAAAGGGGACCCGAACCCGCCACCCCCACCCGTCTCCAGAACTTCTACCCATCGGGGTTAGAGGACCAGGATTCCACCAAACTCCCACCCAAAGTATAGGGCCGGTTTTCAACGCCGAGGGAGGGCCGGTTTTCAACGCCGGTGGGGAGGGCCGGTTTTCAACGCCGGAGGAAGGGCCGGTATTCAACGCCGGAGGAGGGCCGGTTTTCAAAATTATGGTCGAAGTGTGACAAAAAAATCCTAGAGATGAATGACGTGTGACAAAACACCTGAAAATCCATTGAAAAACATTGAAATCAGAGTTGGAAATTGAGTGAATCTACAGAGATATATGAAAAAGCTGGGCGATCAGAATCCATTGAAAACTACGAAAAGAAGAAAACAATAGCAAATCAAGATGGACAAAAACGAATCAAATTGTCTCTGATCATGAAAAACTCCATTCAAAAACCTTAAAGTGTCTTTATACAACAAAACTGATCAAAAATCATGAAAAAAATATCAGAGTTAGAAAATATCATAAGATTTACAAAGACGAATAAGAATATAACTAAAGGCATCAAAATACGTAAAAAAAAAAAGAAAGTAGAATGAAAATCAGGGTCAAAATGTGCGTGGAGTGGGATCCGGCTAGCGGGCTGGTTGCATCGCCTTCCTGATTACCTGTTCGACAGTCATTTGTTTCATATCCGAATCCATTGTGGAGAGGAAATGGGTTCTGCTACAACCTGTTATTTCGACGGCCTTTATTGAATAGTCGCAATTATGTTACGGGGGAGGGAGGGGAGGGGGTATATGAGAGAGAGTGAGTGAGTGAGTGAGAGGAGAGCGGGGGAGAGAGTGAGAGGAAGCGGAAACGAATAGTGGACAAGGGAGGGGAGAGAGGGAGACGGGAGATTGGGGAGGTGACAGGTGACTCGAAGAGAGACAAAGACTTATATATATATATATATATATATATATATATATATATATATATATATATATATATATATATATATATA
>JAYMFT010132054.1:0-13011 GCA_038088735.1 Panulirus argus | reverse complement strand
ATAATAATAATAATAATAATAATAATAATAATAATAATAATAATAATAATAATATTAATAATAATAATAATAATAATTATAATAATTGTAATAATAACAAAAATAATAATAATTAACAGTAATAATAATAATAATAATAATAATAATAATAATAATAATAATAATGATAATAATTATTATTATTATTATTATAATAATAATAATAATAATAGTAATAATAATAATAATAACAATAATAATAATAATAATTATAACAATAACAATAATAATACTGATAATAATAACGATGATGATAATAGTATTAACAACAACAACAACAACAATAATAATAACAATAATAATAATAATAATAACTAGTGATTCTTGACTAGTGTGTGATAATGATCAGTGATTCATGACTAGTATGTGGTGACGACCAGAGATCCATGACTTTTTTGAGGTGATTCATGAGAAGCATGTAGTGATAACCAATGATTCATAACTAGAGTGTGGTGATGAACAGTGACTCATGACTAGGTGTGGTGATGACCAGTGATTCAAAAGAAGTTTGTGGAGACGACATTGTTTCCTTACTTGTATGTGATGATGACCAGCGTTTCATGACGAGTGTGTGATGATAAGCAATAATTCATGAATAGTGTGTGGTGATTTTCAGTGATTCATCAGTAGTGTGTGGTGATGACTACTGAATAATTAATACTCTGAGGTCATGACCAGTCATCCATGAATAGTGAGTGGTGATGACCAGTGATTCATGACTGCTGTATGGTGATGACCAGTGATTCATGACTAGTGTGTGGTGATGAACAGTGATTCTTGACTAGTGTGTGGTTATGAACTGTGATTCATGACTAGTGTGTGGTGATAACTAGTGATTCATGACTGTCGTATGGTGATAAGCAGTGAATCATGACATGTTTTTTGATGATCAGTGATTTATGACATGCGTATTGTGTTGACCCATGATTCAAGACTTGTGTGTGGTGATGACCTGTGTTTCGCTAATAGTGTGTTTTAATGAACAGAGACTCATGGCTACTGTATTGAGTTGATCAATGAGAGATTCATGACTACTCTGTGGTGGTGACCAATGATTCATGACTGTGGTATGGTGTTGACCTGTGATTCACAACTAGTGTGTAATGATGGTTAGTGATTCATGACTGGTGTTTGGCGATGACCAGCGATTCATTACTAGAGTGTGTTGATGACCAGTGATACATGAGTAGTGTGTGGTGTTAACCAGTGATTCATTACTTGTAAGTGGTGATGGCAAGTGGTTCATGACTAGTGTGTGTTGACGACCACTGAGTTATTGCTAGCGTATGTTGATGACCAATCACTCATGAATAGTGTGTGGTGTTGAGTAGTGATTCATAACTAGTTTTTGGTGATGAACAGTGATTCATGACTAGTGTGTGATGATGACCAGGGATTCATGACTAGTGTGTGATGATGACTAGTAATTCATTACTAGTGTGGGGTGATGACCAGTGATTCATGACTATTGTGTGGTGATGACATGGAATTCATGACTAGTGTGTGTTGATGACCAGCGATTCATGACTAGTTTGTGATGATAACCAGTGATTTTCGACTTGTGCTTGGTGATAACTGGTGATTCATGACTAGTGTTTCGTGATGGTTAATGGTTCATGACTAGAGTGTGGTGATAACCAGTGATTCATTATTAGCGTGTGATGATGATTCGCGATTCTTGAGTTGTGTTTGATGATGACCAGCAAATCATTACTAGTTTTTGATGGTGACCAGTGATTCATGCCTAGTGTGTGGTGATGACCAGTGATTCATGACTAGCGTGTGGAGATGACCAGTGATTCATGACTAGTGTTTGATGATGGCCAACGAATCATTATTAGTTTTAGATGATGACCAACGATTCATGACTAGTGTGTGATGATGACCATTGTATCATGACTACTGTGTGATGACCAGTGATTCATTATTAGTGTGTGTTGATGACCACTGATTCATAACTAGTGTGTGGTTATGACCAGTGATTCTTGACTAGTGTGTAGTGACGATCAATGATTCATAACTAGTATGTGGTGACGACCAGTTATTTATGACTAGTGTTTGATGATGACTAGCGATTCATGGCTAGTGTGTGATGATGATCAGTGATTCATGACTAGTGCTTGATGATGACCAGCGACTCATTACTAGTTTTTGATGATGACTCGTAATTCATGTCTAGTGTGTGATGATGACCAGTGATTCATAACTAGTTTGTGGTGACGACCAGTGATTCATGACTATTGTGTGGTGATGACCAGGGGTTCATGACTAGTGTGTGGTGATGACCAGTGATTCTTGACTAGTGTGTGTTGATGACCAAGGATTCATGACTAGTGTGTGATGACCAGTCTTTCATGACTAGTGTGTGTTGATGACCATTGATTCATTATTTGTGTGTTGATGAACACTGATTCATAACTATTGTGTGGTGATGACCAGTGACTCATGACTAGTGTTTGGTGATGACCAGTAATTCATAACTAGTGTTTGGTGATGACCAGTGACTCATGACTAGTGTGTGGTGATGACCATTGATTCATAACTAGTGTGTGGTGACGAACAGCGTTTCATGACTAGTGTGTGATGATGACTAGTGATTCATAACTAGTGTGTGGTGATGACCAGTGACTCATGATTAGTGTGTGGTGATGATCAATGATTCATAACTAGTGCGTGGTGACTACCAGTGATTCATGACTAGTGTTTGGTGATGACCAATGATTCATGACTAGTGTGTGATGACCAGTGATTCATGACTAGTGTGTGATGATGACCAGCGATTCATGACTAGTGTGTGATGATGACCAGTGATTCATGAGTAGCGTGTGGTGTTGACCAGTGATCCATGACTAGTGTGTGGCAATGACCAGTGATTCATGACTAGTGCGTGATGAAGACCAGTGATTCATAACTAGTTTGTGTTGGCGACCAGTGATTCATGACTAGAGTCTGGTGATGACCAAGGGTTCATGACTAGTGTGTGGTGATGACCAGTGATTCTTGACAAGTGTGTGATGATGACCAAGGATTCATGACTAGTGTGTGATGATGACCAGTCATTCATGAATAATGTGTTGATGACCACTGATTCATTATTAGTGTGCGCTGATTACCTCTGATTCATAACTAGTGTGTGGTGATGATCAGTGACTAATAACTAGTGTGTGGTGACGACCAGTGACTCATGACAAGTGTTTGGTGATGACCAGTGATTCATGACTAGTGTGTGGTGATGACCAGCGTTTCATGGCTAGTGTGTGATGATGACTAGTGATTCATAACTAGTGTTTGGTGCTGACCAGTGACTCATGACTAGTGAGTGGTGACGATCATTGATTCATAACTAGTTCTTGGTGACGACCAGTGATTCATGACTAGTGTTTAGTGATGACCAGTGATTTATGGCTAGTGTGTGGTGATGACCAGTAATTCATGACTAGTGTGTGATGATGACCAGCGATTCATGACTAGTGTGTGATGATGACCAGTGATTCATGACTGTTGTTTGATGATGAACAGCGATTCATTACTAGTTTTTGATGATGACTAGTGATTCATGGCTAGTGTGTGGCGTTGACCAGTGATCCATGACTAGTGTGTAGCAATGACCAGTGATTCATGACTAGTGACTAGTGTGTGATGATGACCGGTGATTCATAACTAGTTTGTAGTGAAGACCAGTGATTCATGACTAGTGTTTGGTGATGACCAGGGGTTCATGTCTAGTGTGTGGTGATGACCAGTGATTCCTGACTAGTATGTGATAATGACCAAGGATTCATGACTAGTGTGTGATGATGACCAGTAATTTATGACTAGTGTGTGTTCATGACCACAGATTCATAATTATTGTGTGATGACCAGTGACTCATGACTACTGTGTGGTGATGACCAGTAATTCATAACTAGTGTTTAGTGATGACCAGTGACTCATGACTAGTGTGTGGTGATGACCATTGATTCATAACTTGTGTGTGGTGACGACCAGCGTTTCATGACTAGTGTGTGTTGATGACTAGTGATTCATAATTAGTGTTTGATCACCAGTGACTCATGACTAGTGTGTGGTGACGATCATTGATTCATAACTAGTGCTTGGTGACGACCAGTGATTCATGACTATTATTTGGTGATGACCAGTGATTTATGACTAGTGTGTGGTGATGACCAGTGATTCATGACTAGTGTGTGATGATGACCAGCGATTCATGACTAACGTGTGATGATGACCAGTGATTCATGAATAGTGTTTGATGATGACCAGCGATTCATTACTAGTTTTTGATGATGGCTCGTGATTCATGACTAGTGTGTGGTGTTGACCATGATCCATGACTAGTGTGTGGCAATGACCAGTGATTCATGACTAGTATGTGATGAAGACCAATGATTAATAACTAGTTTGTGGTGACGACCAGTGATTTATGATTAGTGTTTGGTGATGACCAGGGGTTCATGACTAGTGTGTGGTGAGGACCAAGGATTCATGACTAGTGTGTGATGATGACCAGTCATTCATGATTAGTGAGTGTTGATGACCAGTGATTCATAACTAGTGTGTGGTGATGATCAGTGACTCATGACTACTGTGTGGTGATGACCAGTAAATTATAACTAGTGTGTGGTGATGACCAGTGATCATGACTAGTGTATGGTGATGACCTTTGATTCATAACTAGTGCGTGGTGACGACCAGTGATTCATGACTAGTGTTTTGTGATGACCAGTGATTCATGACTAATGTGTGGTGATAACCAGCGCTTCATGACTAGTGTGTGATGATGACTAGTCATTCACAACTAGTGTGTGGTGATGAACAGTGACTCATGACTGGTGTGTGGTGACGATCATTGATTCATAACTAGTGCGTGGTGACGACCAGTGATTCATGACTAGTGTTTGGTGATGACCAGTGATTTATGACTAGTGTGTGATGATGACCAGTGATTTATGACTAGTGTGTAATGATGACTAGCGATTCATGACTAGTGTGTGATGATGACCAGTGATTCATGACTAGTGTGTGATGACCAGCGATTCATTACTAGTTTTTGATGATTACTTGTACTTCATAACTAGTGTGTGGCAATGACCACTTATTCATGACTAGTTTGTGGTGATGACCAGTGATTCTTCACTAGTGTGTGATGACCAATGATTCATGACTAGTGTGTGATGATGACCAATCATTCATGACTAGTTTGTGTTGATGACCGCTGATTCATAACTAGTGTGTGGTGATGACCAGTGACTCATGACTACTGTGTGGTGGTGACCAGTTATTCGTAACTAGTGTGTGGTGATGACCAGTGACTCATGACTAGTGTTCGGTGATGACCAAGAATTCATGACTAGTGTGTGATGATGACCAGTCATTAATGACTAGTGTTTGGTGATGACCAGTGATTCATGAGTAGTGTGTTGTGATGACCAGCGTTTCATTACTAACGTGTGATGATGACCAATAATTCATTACTAGTTTGTGGTGACGACCAGTGATTCATGATTAGTGTTTGGTGATGACCAAGGATTCATGATTGGTGTGTGGTGATGACCAGTGATTCTTGACTAGTGTGTGATGATGACCAAGGATTCATGATTAGTGTGTGTTGATGACCAGTGATTAATCATTAGTGTGTGTTGATGACCTCTGATTCATAACTAGTGTGTGGTGATGACCAGCGTCTCATGACTACTGTGTGGTGATGGCCAGTGATTCATAACTAATGTGTGGTGATTTTCAGTGACTTATGACTAGCGTGGGGTGATGACCATTGATTCATAACTAGTGTGTGGTGACGACCGGTGATTCATGGCTAGTGTTTGGTGATGACCAGCTTTTCATGACTAATGTGTGGTGATGACCAGTGATTCATGACCAGCGGGATTCATTATCAGTGTGTGGAGATGACCAGTAATTCATGACTAGTGTTTGATGATGACCAGCGATTCATTACCAGTTTTTGTTGATGACCAGTGATTTATGACTAGTGTGCAGTGATGACCAGTGATCCGTGACTAGTGTGTGGCTATCACCAGTGATTCATAACTAGTGTGTGGTGATGACCAGTGATTCATGACTTGTGTATGGTGTTGACCAGTGATTCACGACTAGTGTGTGGTGATAACCAGTTTTTTACGACTAGTGTGATGTGATGACCAGTGATTCATGACTAGTGCATGTTGTTGACCAGTGAGAGATTCATGACTATTGAGTGGTGATGACCAGTGATTCTTGACTATTGCATGGTGATGACCCGTGATTCACGACTATTGTGTGGTGACCAGTGATTCATGACTAGTTTGTGGTGATGACCTGTAATTTATTACCAGTGTGTGGTGTTGACCAGTGATTTATGGCTAGTTTTTGGTGCTGACCAGTGATTCATTACTAGTGTGTGGTGATGGCCAGTGATTCATGAATAGTGTTCGGTGACGACCAGGGATTTATTGCTAATTTTTGGTGTTGACTAGTGATTTATTACTAGTGTTTGGTGACGACCAGTGATTCATTTCTAGTTTGTAGTGATGACCAGTGATTCATGACTAGTGTGTAGTGTTGAGCAGTGATTCATGACAAGTGTGTGGTGTTGACCAGTGATTTATTTCTAGTGTGTGGTGAAGGCCAGTGATTCATATCTATTGTTTGGTGATGACCAATGATTCATGACTAGTGTGTGATGACGACTAGTGATTCATGACTAGCGTGTAGTGGTGACAAGTGATTCATTATTAGTGTGTGGAGATGACTAGTGATTCATGAATGGTGTTTGATGATGACCGGCGATTCATTACTAGTTTTTGATGATAACCAGTGATTCATGACTAGTGTGTGGTGATGACCAGTGATCCATGATTAGTGTGTGGCTATCATCAGTGATTCATTATTAGTGTGTGGTGGTGACCAGTGATTCATGAATTGTGTATGGTGTTGACCGGTTATTCACGACAAGTGTGAGTTGATGACCAGTGGTTCATTACTAGTGCATGTTGTTGACTAGTGAGAGATTCATGACTATTGTGTGGTGATGACCAGTGATTCTTGACTATTATATGGTTTTGACCCGTGATTCACGACTGTTGCATGGTGATAACCAGTGATTCAGGAGAAGTTTGTGGTGATGACTAGATATTTATTACTAGTGTGTGGTGATGACCAGTGATCTATGACTAGTTTGTGGTGTTGACCAGTGATTCATTACTAGTGTGTGGTGATGGCCAGTGATTCATAGTTATTTTTGGTGATGACCAGTGATTCATGACTAATGTGTGATGATGACCAGCGATTCATGACTCGTGTGGGATGATGACTAGTGATTCATGACTAGTGTGTCGTGACGACCAGTGATCCATTGCTAGTGCGTGTTGATGACCAGGGATTCATTAATATAGTGTATGATGATGACCAGTGATTCATTACTAGTGTGTGATGACGATCAATGATTCATTACTAGTGTGTGATGATGACCAGTGATTCATTATTAGTGTGTGATGATGACCAATTATTCATTACTAGTGTGATGATGACCAGTGATTCATTACTAGTGTGTGATGATGACCAGTGATTCACTACCAGTAGGACATAGGAGCCACCCACCCGCATTGCCATGCAAACATTTCTTAACCTACACAATATCTTCTCCCTTAGTGAGTCAGCGCCAGTAACAGACGACCACAGGCTTCATTTGTTCACAGGCACACGCTAGCTGCCAAGTACGGTGCACCAAAACCACAGTCTACTATCCACAACCACACACACTGATACATGGTTTTCTCCGACCACTTCGTTTTCCCTGGTTGAGCCCACTGACAGCACGTCGCCCTCTATACACTATATGGCTCTCATTTATTCTTTCCCGTTGGTCTGATTCTTTAGGAAATCTCGTCCAAATCCAAGTTTATGGGGGATGTTGAGGAAAGACGAGACGTGGGTCGAGAGAGAGAGAAGACGAACCCAGGGTAGAGGCGTTAGGATATGGATGCATTTGGTTATCTGTTGAGAAAAGGAAGTCATAATACAACGAGGAAGAACACCAGAAACAGGACAGAAAACTGGAGGACATCGCTGATGATAGGAAAACGGGCAGAGGTTTAGTCATTATCTATTATTGAAGTAGACCAGATAGAGAGAACGTCGTATGGAGCGAGCGTCAATAGATGGGAGTAGGAGATCAAATCCCAGTGCCAAACGCTGTCAAAAACTTTTGACATTGCAGTGGCTACAACACGGGACTGCGAAAAGTCTCTCTGAGGTGATGATCAGATGTTAAGATGAAAGAGGAAGTTACCAGTGAATTTGCCTCGCGAATGCCATCCTAATGATTACAGAAAAGACTGAGAGACTCGTGACCCTTTGGGAAAAAATTGAAAGCTGACACGTTCAAAGACTGGAAGTAACAGAAGGCAAAGCAACAGGAAGATATTTGGAAGATTTAAGGCGGTGTCACACTAGCACTTTTTCCGTGTACTTTTTCATTTCTGTCTTTTTTTTTTTCTAGGGCAGTGCAATTATTTTTCAATCAAACGAAAACAGTTCTGCATTTCATTTCTCAAATCAAAATAGAATTAAGATAACCATATGAAACGATTGCACCAAAAAGTCTAAACTTTGAATACTATTATGTTAATGTCAGAGTTCTCTTTTGTATCTATTATTCTAATCTTGGTGAGCGTCAGCTGTTTGTATGTTTGTTTACACTGTACACCTTGCAGCCTCACTTCATTGTCATATGAGAACCAGTTTGGAGTGCTCCAGCGTATCGCCTCTGTGGTCACGCCTCTCAGGACTGTAGAATCGCAGCCGCTTGAACGTTCGTCGGAGCCGTCTTTGTTATTGTTTACATGTGTCCTAGCGCAAGAGAGGCTCGATGGTTCTTCTAGCAGTGTGACAGGACTCTTTCCAAAAAATTACAGCTTTTGGAGAGACTACGATAAAAGTACACAGAAAAGGTGCTAGTGTGATTCCGGCTTTATTAGAGGATCCCTCTCCATTGCATTTATCGAACTAGAAGGAATAATTCTGGATTTCGAACAGAAGAAAAATAAAGGAGTAATTTCGAGTCCTGGTCTCGAACAGAAGCGAAACAAGCTAGTAAGTTTTAGGCCTGAGGGCCAGATGGCCAGTTCCTCAAAAATCGAGGAGGGATGCCTTCGACAGCATGAATGGATATTGTAGAGAGGGACCTAGGATCAGTAAGAAGTGGGTTAGGGAATGAGGGACACTTTAAATCGCACATGGGGAAGGTTGAGGAGAAAAAACAAATCAGAGATATGCTTTGCCACAAGGAGAGACAGCTGCAGTACCACTAAAACGAAAATAATAGATGATGATGTTAGAGATACTTCTGGCGTTAGACCAGAGAAGACCATTAGAGGATGAAGGGGAGACGTGGTCGCAATGCCTTTCAGTAAAGGAATGTTTCGCCTCACTGACAGCATCTCCAAAGTGATCTTGGGTGCAGGTGAAAGCTAAAGACGAGGCGAAGGAAGAAGTTTTCCAGGTCCTGTGATATAGTGAGTCTTACGGCTGATTGGCTTTAGAACAAGTCACTGAAGCATGGCTGGAAGATGTACTCTGATAGGAAGAGAGGATATGTCTTCGTTTCTAGCACTTCCCTCCAGTGGTGGAGAAAAGTACTGGGTGTGAGGTAGGAAGGTCCTGGAGAGAGGCAGGTGTTGGGTGTGGAGGAGGCAGACAGGTGGTACGCGGGGCAGGGAGAAGCCCCACCACCTGCCTCTCCCGCAACTGCCCACTTCCCTCTCACAACAGTTACATCACCTCAATACGTCGACCTTAATTTAACAACAACAACAACAACAACATGCAGTACAACCAGACATCGACAAGGAGACATGCCAAAGTGCCATTTATCCGTCATTGTGTATAATTATCTTGTATCAGATGTGCACATGCCGCCGCCCCAGGCAGGGGTGGTCAAGGCTCAACAACCCTACGTCACTCATGCTCCGCCCATCCCCATCGTGCTGGGCAGGACTCAGTACTGTGGGAGAAGATACAGAGAGAAGTGCTCCACATCTTCTCAGGAAGATGTCGTTTTGGACCAAAGAAAGGAATGGTGTTGATATCGCTGACATCATATGTACAAATACAAGCATATATACTTACATACATACACTTGAATCCTTTCACCTTGTCTTCGGTTTACGGTAAACTACTGTCTCGTATACCACAAACCCAGATACAAGTGACACTAACGCTGCACTTGTTATCAATGCTCCACCTGCTGCTAACGTTGCACCTGCTACTAATGATGCACCTGCTACTAACGGTCCAATAGTTAATAACACTGCTCATGATAATAACGCTGCGCTTGGCACTAACATATCCCTCAGAAAATGCTACGTTTCTCTATGAGGACAGAAGGCCATTATGTAACACATGCGTGGTCTTCACCCGAGACAGAGGCACCCACTTGGTAGTGGGTTATGACGTGTGGCTGAACCTGAGAGGGACCGCTGGGGTCATGGCTGACGGCCAGTACACTGACTACTGCCCCAGAACGGAGAAATAAATAACGAATGACATTCAGTATCGCTGGATTAGATTATGGTCAGCTGCTGCTGGTTGATGCCAAGTGACCCACTTATGATACAACTTAGTGAGGAAGGATCGTAAGGTCTTATAGAGGGAACTGTCGGAGTGAAGACTACAAAGGGATACGAGTCACAGAATACAAGGAATGTTGTGGATGAGGATGGCCAGGAGGCAGGATTGGAACATCTGGCAATGGCTGTGACACGGAGGGCCCCCTGGCTGTGCCCCGGGGCTGTGCACCAGGCCTGCGGCCGCCGCAACAGAGGGACCATGTTCGCTCTGTCTCTCTCGAGAGCTGTCAAGCTTAAGGCCTAGCTATCAAGCTTAAGTCTGTGGCTCTCGAGTTGTGAAGACAACTAGAATTAAAGCTCAATCAATTCACTTCCAGCATTATCATTTATGGCCCCACATGTTTTGTCGTGGGCAACACATTACTAGAAGCCCTCGAGAAACTCGCGAGTACAGAGGTGATACAGATACAGGACTACGACGCCCTGAAACACGTCCGTGTGGGTGGAATGTTCGAAGTGCTAACGAAACCTGAGATCTGAAGGTGTAAATTCATTGACGAATGGCAACTCCATTATGTACTGTTTTAGTATGTGCTTATGTGACTTGTTCCATAGCCTACACTGGTCTCTGCCTACTGTAACAGTATGAGTTTTGTAGGTTCTGTAATACTACAGTATCTGCTACGATACAGAGCGCAAGAGCTACCTGGTCTCCCAGAAAGCCTTCCTTCCGCTAGGTGGTTTCATCACAAAATGATTAGTGTTAACAGCATCACTTGCAGTACTTAGACTTGGGTCTATATTCTCTTTTTCTTTAACGTCGGATGCTCCAGTCACGGACACAAGTCCACATCAAGGCCGGGCTTTAATAGAGACATAGAGAGGATTGTATTATGAAAGTGAAAAAAGAAAAGAGTGTAGGGAAAGTACTTGGAGGAAGTGAAAACCCTGTGGCTTTGGCCTCATGACCCATTAAATCGACATAGTCGTGATGATTTCATCACAATATCATCGAAATTATTTAGCAGTCTGAGAACTATTAATCTGCTCGTAATTTGGAGATAATTCTAGATTTCTAAGTCTTCCTTCATGAGCTTTACTTCTGAGTGGTGGAATTACCTTTGATTCTATATTTGTATTTGGTTAATTGTTTCTCCGTGTTTGTTGACCAGAACTGAACAAAACAATATAATTGTGGTCTAACCAGGACTTTGTAAAGGTCATGTAGTGTGCTGTTTCTTCAGCAGCTTATATAACTAGCTTTTAAAGTTGAGAGGGTCGGGTGAGAAAAGTGGATGAGGCAGTGCTGGTAGAGAGGTGTGCGTGAGGCAAGACTGGTAAAGAGGTGTGGTTGAGACAGGACTGGTAGAGAGGTGTGGTTGAGGCAAGGCTCGCAGAGGGGTGTGGATGAGGCAGGATTGGTAGAGGGGCGTGGGTGAGGCAGGGGAGGCTGGTCGCCAGCTGGGACGGAAGCGGCACAGCCTCGGGGTGTAAGGATGGAGCAACTGGCCCAACACATGGCAACCACGACGACTTACACCCACACGCACGGGGTCGGAGGTCATCATCCACGCAATACTATACACCCACGGGGTCAGGGGTCATCTACACCCACACAACACTACACACCCGCGGGGACAGGGATCATCAACACCCACACAACAGTACACATCCAGGGGTCAGGGGTCATCTGCACCCACGTAACAGTACACACCCAATGGGTCAGGTCTCATCTACACCCAAGCAACGCTACACACGAGAGTGGTGTATTTCCTGGGGCCTTTATGGAAGAGAAGGATCTCGTTAATGGCAGGCGGAGGTGGAGGAACAGGCGACACATGGCAGGCAGGTGCTGCTGCTCGACCTCCTCTCTGCTGATCCTGGATGGTACAAAAGTCACCCAGCCTGGGACAACGTTAGAAAGTTCAGCTTGTCCCCAAAAAGCGTTTAGGTTCGTATCGTTTAAAATTTTACTGTGATTGACTGGTTTGTAGCTTTCAGGGCCTGGGAGAGATGGCTAATGTGGTGGGTTTGGCACACCGTCCTGGAGTGTAGGTACATCCATCACCTAGGGTGGACTGACCCACCAACTGGGATGGGCTCACCCACCACTTAGGGGGGTCTGACCCACAATATGGGGTTGACCGCCCCACCACCTAGGATGGACTGGCTCACCATCCTGGGAGGATATTTTAGGGGAATATATTTCATTACAACAGTAATGATACTTTAAAGAAAGAATATACGAAATATATCCTTCGGTTTAAAGTCTTTACCAATATTAGCTCCTATTTGTTGCCGTTTGTATGATTACAGAAGCTCCCCAAAATTACACTGATATATATATATATATATATATATATATATATATATATATATATATATATATATATATATATATATATA
>JAYMFT010132043.1:0-13011 GCA_038088735.1 Panulirus argus | reverse complement strand
TATATATATATATATATATATATATGAGATCATACGAACACAGTGTGACACGCGATCTCTTGACTCGTCCATGCCTTCAGGTTAAACTAGGTCATCGGGAGATATCATGCCTACAATCAAAGCAACACAAACACCCTCTCCTGCACCACAAAACTAACCCTGTGTAACACCCGATGGTCCTGGAAGCCCGGATCCCTAGGGATTTACGATCCTCTGAGAGTTTGGGTCCCCAAGGATCTGGTGTTCCCTGAGACGCCGGGTCATCTAAGATCTGGAGTCCCCTGAGGGCCCAGGCTCTGGAATTTGGGGTCCCCTGAGATCATGGGTTCCATGTGTTCAGTGGCGTCCCCTGGAATGGTGTTCCCCTGAGAGGGCACCAAAGCAAGGGCAACACGCCCAGCAGGCGACAGGAGGGCAACTCGAACAGAGTGTTAATGAGGACGTAACACGAAAATCTTTCAGGTTTACTAAACCAACTCCTTCGTAAACACACACACATACAAACAAGATCATATTTACCAACAAATAAATATACATATAAACAGACAAAATCACAAACACAAAATTTCAGATCACAAAAATCTTGCAAAAACACAAATGCAAGCCCGGACATAGACACACACCTACACACACGCAAATAAACAGATCGACACTATAATCCAGTGATTGCTTCTGCTGTTACTTCTACCCTTTAAAATCAGGCGCCTGGAACAGTAATTGCTGGGGCAGTACAACGACCCCTTGTGGGACCCATGACGAGGCAACAATACACCTGGTGAGAGGTGCCGGGGTGAGTGTATCTCAGAAATGTAAACAACACGGGGAGATGAGGGAAGTGCGTGCTTACCCTCAACTTCCCCGTCCAGGCACCAATCACGCTCGGCAGCACCCCTGGTCGCACCTGGAGCCTTACCACCGGGGGTCACCAGCTCCTCTGGGTAGCTTCATACAAGCGAGGGACCCTGGAGCGCCCCCCCCCCCCACCACCACCCCTGGTCACATCTCGAGCGACGCTATCACCAGGTTGTCCGCTCAGTCAGGCTAGTGGGCCCAGACATGGCACTGCCGGCTGATCAAAGTATCACCCAACACCTGATATGACAGAAAAAATAAAACCAGTTCCAGCGGCAGATGGAGAGGTGTGGCGCTGTGTGTGTGTGTGTGTGTGTGTGTGTGTTGTGTGTGTGTGTGTGTTGTGTGTGTGTGTGTGTGTGTGTGGTGGGGCAGACGCCGACACCAGGAAGTCTTCCTCGTAATTTACGTAAGAGCTGCAGCAGTTGCTTGAGTTCAACACTCACAGATTAAGCTACTGGTGCAATGCAACAGAAAAAAAAAAACACGACCCACGAACCAACGATGACTATAATCACCACTGCAGGAAAGAGAGAGAGAACCCGCCACACAAGACCCCTGCCACACAGGCAGAACCTAATGGATACTCGCCTTTATCATGTACAGCGAAAGACAACGCACCCGAGTCCTACAGGGGAAACATTCCCCCCTCCTCTGAGGTATCAGGAAGCGGAACCAGTCTACCACACTGGCGGCGCTGGGGTCAAGTCCTGTCATTATATATACTTAACGGGGTAACCTTTCGGCAGCCACGGCTGGCAAGCTATTCGCAGGCTGGACCTCCAGCATACTACACTCCGCCCTGGAACAACTAAAAGGGCTTTAGAGAAGGGGAAGAGCAGTCCTTACAGTCATGAAATAAAATGAACGTCAATAAAGTTTCAATGAAAACTTGTAGAACCATTACAAGTAGACTTTAACTTTCACTTACAGACAATCTATCATGTATCGCAAAACATCTGTAACGTCTGGGGCATATACCCATTACTTCCGTCTAGGGTATATCAACATATACATATTCCCTTGGGCACGTTGCGACCCTTAGGAGTGCTGATCTGGCCTTTGACCTGTCCCGCCACCATAACCAAGGGTAGTACCCTAGAGCCCAAGGGTCGTTCCGCTGTGCCTTTAGGATCGTGCCGTCGTGTCCAAGGGGTTCAGAGCGTCGCGAACCCATATACGCAAGTCGTATAATACGCCGTCCCGACGGTGCTCCCGCCCCTTACACCTGGTGTACACCGACAACGGTCGAGATGACGTCAACAACTCATGAATATTCAGACTGGAAGAGGCCTATGGTCTACTACCACCACCCCCCCCCCATCCACCAACCCACCCCACCCCACCCCTCCACATCTACAACCTTCTAACTTTCGGATACAACAAAGATCTATGTTGTCACATGTACCCAGGTACGACCACAACTTTTCATAAATACGTACATATGTAGGATTTATAAGAACAACTACAGACAGACGATGAACACAGACACACACAACCTAAAACCACGCGTCAGTCAAGTTCCGCCTTGCTACATTTCCCCGCACGTCGCGTCGGGGAGGTGAGGTGATGAGGAAAAAATATAAAAGATGCCAGCGTTATTTTCTTACAGTTGGGGTGCGAGCGACGAGGAGGACCTGAGGCACAGGAAAGGTTGGCTGGCTGGTTGGTCGGTCGGTCGGTTGGTAGCGAAGACGAGAGTCAACGTCCGCAAGGTGAGGGTCGCTTCGGGGTCCGCTGGTGGCTGGCTGGCTGGTCCACCACGCTCAGGAATGTTCCCCCGTCCGCCCCGACGGTGGCTCGTGAGGAACCTCCCAACCACACACACACACACACACCTTCCACCCACAACCACCCACCACCCTCATTCCCTGGGGGCTCAGGCCACCACACCCAGTCTGATCACAGGTCTGGTATCTGCTCTCCCAGAGAGATTATATCACAACGTTCCTTACGTTACCAGCACCATGCCTCCTGAGGTCGGTCGACGCCTTATTATGCCTCGGAATACCAATATCAGACCTGAGGTCAGTACTACCACGCCTCAGATCATAACTACCATCTCCTATGATCACCACTGCCACACGCGAGATCACAAATGCTATTCTTAAGATAACCCATTGCCTTTCCTCGTCTCACCACACGCCTCCACCTGTAACAAAACACAGAGTCCGGCCTGCACCTCGCGTGGCACTAAGCCACCAGCCGGAGGCACTGAGAAGGCGGGGGACTCTCGTTGAACACAAGACAAACTGCTCATTCGATTCACCACACTTGCTGGACGACCCGCCCCCGCCTTGCCGCCTCCTCCGACAGCCGCCGTCTGTACCTCCACGTCCAGCCTCGGCACCGCAGGCGAGCTAAAACACCAGGCCGGGCCAGGGTACCGCAAGCACAGGACCTGTCTGGCCCGCTTGCAAGGATCCGCACGAACCCTCGGCCGATAGCGCCCCCCGAGGGTCGCTGCTCTTTCAAGCCACACGCGGACCCACAGCAAACACACACACGCACGGCTGGCTACAGTCATTACCGACTGTTATAGATTCATCTATTGTTCTTCACACCTTCAGAGCGTACCCTACCCGAGTCTTAAACCAACTCTGCGGGAGGGAAGAAGCCAGAACATCCACTCCCATATTTTAACATCATCTTCACCCCCAACCCCTCAAACCTCATTAGATATAACCCTGAGGGTGCAGAGCCCTCGTCCATTGTGTCTATTAGCTAACCATCTGGGACGCATCCTAATGACCCTTACACGAAGATCCTCCAACCCTTCCCAGGTCATCAATCGTCACTTAATGACTACAAGAATGAAACTAATTAGAAACAATCAGATTCTCCGAGCGAGCTACGTCACCAGATGGAGGAAGTGTAAATTAATGGACTCAAGTCAAAAGGCCCTAATGATATGCATACCTCGGCCTTACTGTAGCTGAGGCCGGAATGGCAATTACCTCCAAAGACGCGCCTATCTCATTTCATGAACGTTATGCATAAAGAACTTCTTTTTAGAAGACCTTTAGAACCGTAATTACCATGTGTCTTCAGAAATGAAACATCCCAACTGTGGCTACGTCTGTGTCCGAAGATCCTTCATCACTGGACGGTCAAAAGATCCCAGACAAAGGCGTATGGAGTCATGACCTCAACTGGACCGTTGGGACGGGTAGATTCACACACACCCGGAGTACCTTACATACACAAACCCCGAGTATCATACACACGCACAGCCAGAGTCCCGTCCGATTGCACAAACAATAACATAAAGCAAGAATCGATCCTGGATAGGGTAGTGCCTCTGGTACAAGCGAGTGCAGCACCACGGAGGGGGGGGGGAGGTTTCAACGCAGAGAGGCACCCCACACGGTGAGACACACGGGGGTCCGTCCAGAAAGGCTGTGTGGGATGATTACGGGCGGGGGAGGCGGGAGGTAGATGTGACTCCCTCCGTCAAGCTATTCGCTTAGGCTGCCAACCCCGAACTGAGACTTTGTCCAGCCCGGAGCTCCTGTTGTTGGCGTGGTCGGGAGGTTCTCCTCCTGCAGGAGGTACGCCCTGAATGCAGGAGGCAGGTGCAGTGAAACCCATTAAGCCAGGCTCCGCTAAACCTTTCCCTTCAGTGTGAAGGAGAATGAGAGAACAATGGAATCTGTCAATGTTGAGGTCCATCAGAGTCGGCCAGTGTAAAGGAAGTTTGCTCGCCACACTTCATCAAGCTGCTCTCATAACACAGGAACATCACCACACTTGATCAACACGGCAATGTCCACACGTTCATCAATTTGCTCTGATAGCACTGGAACAAAGGTATCTGCAAATAACCTTGAACGGAGTACCTAACGCCACGGTAATTTCTGTGATTATCAATTCTTTCAGCATGACGGTACGACCCTCGAGCACAAGACGACCCTTCATCACGACTGTAAGACCCTTGGATATAACAGCCTCAAATATCAAGCCATAAAACCCAAGGGGTCGTTCCGTCGTGCTTAAGGGCTTCTGTATTATAAAATCCCTCGCACGTGTTTCTAATCATTTTGGAAGTTACTTCTCAGAATAGGTCTCGGGTACTGTTGTGGCCATCTATGGCATTAACAGGATGGGACGACAGCGCTGTTGTGTTAACAGGAGGGATTACATTACTGTTGCGGCCACCTGCAGTCTGGGAGACGTGACAACAAGTCCCATCAAGGAAGGATCCCTTCCCTACGGTACCCCGTAATGCTACAACTGCTACACCACTACATCAACCACGCCAATACACCAGCCACCCCGCTGCGACAGCCTTCCCTTCACAGCCACTGAGCCCAAGTCCCTGGGGGATTGCCAGTGGCGAGGGAAGAGGAAAAGACTTGCAAGAGGACCCCGTGGCTGACTCCCTGCACTGTCCCCAGCGTCCACCTTATCCCCAGACAATGCACTGGTCACTCACTCGCCACACAAACCCTTTACTTAATTGCAAAATCTTTGACAAAATGTACTTTCAAAAAGAAACGTTCATCATGTATGATAAATCCATTTGAGGATACCCAGTCCAGCAGGCAAGCAGCGTCTACCCACACCAGCAGGCAGGCAGTGCCTACATCTAAACACTGACTCACTACAATACCTAA
Source organism: Panulirus argus (assembly GCA_038088735.1). Taxonomy (NCBI): domain Eukaryota; kingdom Metazoa; phylum Arthropoda; class Malacostraca; order Decapoda; family Palinuridae; genus Panulirus; species Panulirus argus. The sequence continues at coordinate 7,543 of JAYMFT010132043.1, read as the reverse complement.
AGAAACCTTGGCCACCGACCAACACAGCAGCCTACGTAGGGCATGACCCCTACACCCACGAGTAAGACGGTATAATGAACAGCAGCAGCATAATGAACACCCACGGCAGGACACAGTAAATACCTACGACGCAGAGAACAACCCAAACTTGAACATGCGGTGAGGTGAGGCTGAGTGTTCAAATCTCTCTAAACAATGAATGGTTTAGCAGTCATTCTGTGTGCGAGTACTCGGCACGCGGCGCACATACAGACATGGCGTACGCCCCAGACATACACAGTGGCACCTGAGAACACACAGGAACATAAATCAATCCACATGATCTAGTTACAGGAATCGTTCCCTAAAATCCGCCTTTACAAAATTTTGCCTTTTAGGAATTTTCAGTCAGACAGCTTGGCACAGTATGGACAACCTTAGGGCTACTGTCATCTCATATAAAATCAAAATCGAGTCAACGTTGGATCGAATGAGCGAACATAGTTACGTCTACGCCTACTACATTAAGGATTCTAAACACCGGATAACACGTAGCAACAAAGGACGTAGACTACATCATCCAATTCATCAATAATCCGTGGTCCACGAGGAGCCAACCAATGAACCTTATTGAACAGACCGAGAGCACTAGCGACCCTGGCGGATGTTTCTTGCAATACCCTCCGGTCTCGAGGTTGCATCACCATCTCACCCACGACCGACGTGCCACTCACCTCTCGGCCTCACAAGTAAGCCCAACCTCTGTCTGTCTCTTCGCCTACCACCTGGGACTCTCAGCATCTCGGCTTTCGTCTTTCTCTGGGTTCTCTCTCTTTCCTCAACACTCGCCACTCGACATCTTCCCCTTTCTATTTCTCTCAAACACTTGAGTCATGTCCCCTTAACACTATCATCAATTTGTCCTCTTCACCTCTGTTTTCCACTCATATTATATTGTCGCCTTTCCACGTCTACTGTGTTTCTTCCAGTCACGGTTACCAATCAACCATCGCGCTACGTCGTGCTTTCTCCTTCCTACCATACCCGGCTGTGAAAGATAAACTGAACGATGACGAAAGAAATACACCAGAGACCAGCAGAACAGAAACGAGCGAAGATGAACGACATCAGAAGGATACATGAAAGGAAATTCAGAGGTTCAACAATGGCAAGAAAATCCAAGCGACTCGTGAGAAGGAGGTCGTCAAGAGAGCTCACTTAAAAAGTAGAAAAAAATATAATACTAATAGTAATAATAATAATGATAAAAATAATAATAATAATAATAATAATAATAATAATAATAATAATAATAATAATAATAATAATAATAACAATGATAATGATAACGATGAGTCACTGAGTCAGTATGGTCGAGGAGATTTACCCCAATATAAATGTATAACCCACTTTTACAAGACAGAATGTCGTTGTGTGATTGTAACCTCTATTGTCGTCAGGGGGCACGAGTTATCTCAGGGAGCCAGCCAGCCAGTGGCCAGGCCCGCGCCGCCGCCGCCGCTGCGGGTGACCGCCTCGGGGGAAGATCTGGGTCCAGCCTGACAACCAAAGGGTTAAAAGACGACAAATCCCCTGCCAGGGCTGAAGATGGTGAGATAGCCAGGTTCAGATAGTGTGCGTGTGTGTGAGAGAGAGAGAAACGACACGTCGCTCCCTCGCCTCGATGTTCACGTTGATGACACTAAAGGAAGAAGAAGGTGATCGTCCTTCTTCAGCCTTAACCTACCTGAAGCAACTCTTTAGGTTGTAATGTTCCAGCGAATATCATGCGCCCTGAATCGCCCCACCTGACAACCAAAGACATATAAGTATACCACAACGGTCATGGATTCTAGTGGGTTACTGAGAGGTCCGGCTGACTAGGACGATGGAAGCATCACCATTAACACTTACCTCCTGGACTGCCCATTCCATGGGTAAGGAATCTGGGTCTTCCCACCAACACAGTACACACACACACACACATGGCTGATGGTCTGTCTACACGCAGTACACTCACCTGCGAAAGAGGAAAATGACACGATTAGAAGCAAAAGAAATCACTTTAAACTACTAGTAGGATTGCGGAACATTACAGGAGAAAATAATGATGTTCGAGGAACATTTTGTAATATAACACACTGCGTGCCGGGGGAACGAACCTTTGATATAGACCTTTTCACTAACATGAAGAACTAGTTTTGGTACACTGAAAGATTTGTTAATTCATGTGCCTCTGAGAATCTTTATGTCCATAACAACATGTTTGTGTGTGTGTGTGTGTGTATGATACATATGGAAGACACAAACACACATAAACACGAGGGAGGGAGATGAGGAGAATGGGCTGAATGAGATGGGAGGAAGCGGCGTTATTCCATCAATTGATCAACAACCCTAAAAGGGAGGGAGGGAGGGAGGGAGGACAGCGGAGGGAAGGAAGGGCCGAGGGCAGAGGACACCAAGAAACCAGCTCGCTCGTCCTTCACTCGCCCGGCCCGACACCGGCTGGTCATAAGTGTCTTTCTCCACAGTCACATTTCTTATCGCGCTGACAGCTGCCCCCTGGGGGCTACCAAGGTGTGGCGGACACCTGCCACGGCACTCACCAGCACGCCTCACAGCTGGATGGCCTGAAACCCGGACCCGCGGAGCGCTTGGAAGGTATGACACATTCCAGACACGCATGGACGCGGCAAGCGCCGCTTTAGTGAGAAACACACAAGAATTCTTAACCAGCGGCGCTCCTCACGACAATGCCTCATTATAATACTCCAGTTAAAATACTTTATACTTTAAGTACGGCGTTTCTTACGTGCCAATCCTCATGCAATCAAGAAAAACTACCCTCATGGGTTAGGTATTTATGGAAATCAGCAGACATTACACACACACACTAACAAGACAATTAGCAAGTTCGTTGAAGGTTAGGTTATAATCAGTCCTCAAGAACTGGCTGTCTGAAGAAAAATATCCTCAGACCACATGACAGAGATGGAGGGAAAACTTGAGAGGCGTTGTGTAAAAACATTCTGGTTTTCAACACATGGTATAAATCCTAATGTCAATATTGAAGTGTTAAATGCCTCGGTGAAAGCAAAGTTTGGAACCTGGCCACAGGACCTGAGAGATTTCGAGACTAAGATTCGATATGATTTGACTAAAAGCCACCAACATCCGCCCGTGCGAGGGTATATGCCTATACAGACTTGAAGACACAGAGAGACGAGTCGTGGTAATAATGGGAAATGATATTTGAGCAAATAGTGAAGCGCAGGAGGTTAGGTGGAGGGTAGGGCAGCGTGCTACCACCGGCTGCAGGACGGCAGTCACGCCAGCCCCTCCGTCATGCTGTTCCCTTCGCTTCATCCAGCACCGTCATGCACCTTAATCATGCACTGCAACACAAAAACACTTTAATATCAACAACGAAAACTGCGAACTCCCAGCATAATGGCTAATTACTCCACTGAAAGCAAAAGTCGTGAATAAACTGTGAATCCAGGTCGTCCCCCACACGGAAACCAAAACAACTTGAAAAATTTAGCCTATCCATCACGTAGAACCTCCATTGGTAGGAGCTTGACGCTAGAACTGGAGAGAAAACTTGGGCTGGATGGCTGAGTATAATCAGCTCACCACTCAATCAAACGACGGACGTGAGTTAAGAACACTGCCCTAAAAACTACACTGGAAGGAGACTACGGTTCCTCCCTGCTCACACGACCTCCGGTGCTTCCGAACTTCGACCCGTACCGTACCGACAGCCACCACCACCACCACTACTACCTCATCCTCCGGTCGACGAGGGCGTGGAGGATGACACCGCACCATCATCACAAGACAAGGGTGTGGAGGTCGGCAAAGAAACGTGTTTTCGGACCATAAAGACAAAAAACGTGGAGGGTTGGCGATGTGACTTATAATGCCGAATGAGCAGGTGGAATGCCCTTGCTCCCTGCTTGCTTTTGTCTGTTGCCCTAGCAGAACGGACACCTGAACCAAGATACACACGTACAAGGCAAATAATTCAAAAAGATGTCACAGAAAAAATACCACGACTCTGACCCCTCACGATACACGAACCTCCGAGGGTTCGGTTAAGCTGCCAAAGGACAAAAACGATCGATGGCCTGAGTCTGTAAAGCCTGAAAGAACAAACTTGGACCTAATGGGTCAAACATATTCACCAGCCTGTATACAACAACTCTAAACTGTATGTCTGCCTTGCCAACCCCGAATGTCAATTGTCTATCCATGATCCTCGCTCCTGCCACTAATAAAGTGTGTGTGTGTGTGACATCTGGAGGTCTAAAGATGATGACGGTACCAACTGCTCAACTTCCTGACACGCGAAACAACAGTAAGACACCATCCTCGTGCCTTACCTTGGTTCCTGCCGTAAACAACGTCATTATCAGTCATCATCCCTTCTAAACACACGTATTAACGAACCTTGACATGACATGATTACATCGGAGGAGGAGGAGGAGGAACATGTTGCGCGGAGATGTAATTGGATCTATAAATTGCATTCGAGACACTGACCTCACGAGACATCTACCCTCGAATGAGTCTTGATGACATATGGTTCTTGCACGAGATGGGATCAGGTGATCGTGACCCCTTATACCCACACTAATGCCCATAGGACATGTACACATACCGCGACACTGTCCTGTTACACCTTACTTTGGCAGGTCGCACGAGCGCCAAATATGAAAACAATAACTGAAAAGATAATCAACTAATATAACTTTAACAAAAGCTTTAGTGTGAAAAAGAATTACATTTAAGACACTACCGAAATCATTCTGAATATTTTTCCTCTTTCACCTGTAGCGCCTCCTGACGAGCGATAGATGGAGACTCTGATTAGGCACTCAAACTACTTGGTGTCACAGCGACCAGGTTCTGCAGTAGAGCCGACCGGACAACCCACTTTAACCCTCAGCACGACGATACGACCTTTCAACGCGATGGTATGGCCCTTGAGTAAAACGGCGTGACCTTCGTCCTTAAAGGTCAGGTCAACTGAGCCATTTTACTCAAGGGTTATATCGTCGTGCTTAATTGAACGACCTCCTATATAACACTGCTCTTGACATTTCAAACTTATATCTCTAGAAGCTGAATTGTTGGCCCACATTCACTGCCAGTATACTGTAACTAGACGTCATCAAACTGATGTGCCAGACTTCCGGGACATGTGACGTCTGCTGAAGTAATTACCACCACCGGCTGTTGACGGCGTCTAACAAGGGAGCCGGCCGGTGGGGTGGGTTGGAACGCAGGCGCCTTGTGGCCAACATGGTAGCTTCTACTACGTCCCTCAACTAACTCAGCCTCCCGTGAAGATTATACAGTACTTGCAATTTACATTGCGAATCTTAAGAGTCCTCTAAAACGAAATTATGCGAAATACAATCCACTCATTTCGCTGTGTCCGCCAACCATACTCTCCAGCGTTACCCGCTCCTCATTCATGTCCTCGTTGAGAAATAACGTATGTCAGCAGTAACAACGTTCTCTCCCTGTGTTAAAGTGGCCTCCTCCTGCCCGGTGCAGTGCGTGCCTGAGATTCAGAGGCTGCTGGTTCCTCCGGGAGATGATATTCAAGGAATGCGATGTTACAGCGACAAGACAAGAACTACTCCAGAGGCAACAAGAAACGTAACTTACTCTCCAGCCATGGAGACTGTGTGGGGTGGGTAAAGAATCCCATCATCAGACGCCGTTGTGGCGCCTAAAACCCGGGCCACTGTGTCCCTCAGCCTTTGCCTGGACTATGGGCGTACCTCAGTTCTTGTCAAGGTTACAGTGTCCTCCACCCCGGCCCTTATCTGGAACACGGTATTCCTTAGACTTTACTTGGGTTACGGCTTCTCCCTCGCCCTTACTTGGGCCACGGAAAACCCTCGGCCTTTGCCTGAGTTAAAGCTCGTCTTAGTCCCTCACCCGTGCCAATAAGTCCCTCACCCATACCACCGGAGAAGCTGGCAGAACAAAGCTCGGACCTGCTTAAAAAAAAAAAAATCTATGCAATTATACTCTTCCTATACTTTCATAATCTTTTTCTTCCTTGGCGCAGTGAGAGTCAGCCTTGAGGGTGTGTGAGGGCAGGATGCTCTCATCACATCATGACAGCTAAAGCTTATCTTCCAAACTGACGCGCTTAGCTTAAATTCGTTTACTTATTGTTGTAAACAAATCTGATCTAGAGATCCGGTTACAGTAATAAGACTTTTTGTTGGCACCGGCACGCTGTGCTGATTCAAGTGCTCTGGCTGACAGAAAAACACATCAGCTGATGTGATGTAATTAGCTGTCATTACACTACCGCGATATCTGTGCCAGAGGAAATGGGACTGAAGAATTATGTTACACGTGGTAACTAGCGTTGGTTATGTACACTTGGGCAGCCATCCACGTCAGCCATTACCTGTCATGCAAATGGCCTGACACCAGGCCCCTTCTACTCGTCCATGTAAAACTCAAGAGTTCATCCTGCCAGGCTCAAATACCAAATCGTCCCTAAAACCCACAATTCTCTGAAGTACAGGAACACATCTGCTCATTAGACGCATTAGCAGCAAACTAGTTTAGTACTGCAACACAGCCTACCACTCCAGCCACTACCCAGACCACTGAGGAAGCACCCACCCCACACACCCCCCGTCGGTCGCCAGACTGTGAAGATGACAGACAGCATCTGCTGAGGTGGCGAGGCAGTGTCTTCGTTAAGTGGCGACCGTGTTCCGAGGCTCCTGATAAGGCGATGGTGTGTCCTCACTTCCCTTGACAACGCATCAAGCGTCCCGGTAGCTCCTCATAAAATCCAAGACCTTCCTCCCATACATACCTATACCTCGCTAACAGGGTAGTTGTGTATCCTGAGTTCCACCGGTAATATATCACGCGTGTCGGTCATACGGCCACGACCACCCCTCCCATACATACCTCGCTAATAAGGCGGTGGCGCTGGTGGGTCCGTCCACAGGCCCCATGACGATGTATCACACACACACACACACACAAAAAAAAACACCGCCGCTCCCTACAAATCATTCTAAAGGCGGCGCTGTGAACCCAGTTACTACCACAGAAGCACCACGACCACCACTTTACCACAATGCCCCTCTCACACACCCGCAAATATTGAGATACTATCTTAAGCTGGCGAGACAATAACAAGCATGGCCATCACTGTCCTTCGGACACATCTCGCTGACGGGTCTTCACACCTACCAGACAAGCCACCCACGGCAGCTGCCTCACCGGATCATCTTTGTCATCGCATGCTGTAGCACTCGAATATAAATACACGCACAAATCTACACGGACATGATATACACGCACACACACACACACAGCGAAGGTTTGGAAATCTTTTTCTTACGTCTTGCCAACTGCTTCAACCTCCACCTTTTAAAAGGCACGTTTCCATTGCCTCAAATACTCATGAATTCTTCTTTTCTTCTCTCAATTCTTATTCTCTTTTGCCATTTCTGAAGTTTTATTCAAGTGCTGGCCTCGATCAAAAATTCTGTCCACGACTAGAACC
>JAYMFT010132032.1:0-13011 GCA_038088735.1 Panulirus argus | reverse complement strand
AAAGAAGCAGTTATCAAAACGGCACACCCTTGAGTTGCCGATGGCCACACAATAATCATGTGACGCAGCAGCTTGTCAGCCTTCCCTTTGGGTCTATACCTGCTTTTCTTTTGTCTCACTGAATGGCACTTGCGTAATGAGCATATTTCTACAGCACCCTCGGTGTCAGAGGCATATCTCAGCAAAGCACCAGTTGACTTTTGAGCACATCTCGACAGGAGAGCTCCTTTAGGACGGACACGTTAGGACAGATCTCACGTGTTTGGGATATATTTACGCACAAAAGAGCTCAGTTTTACATAACAGCATCCGTGTCAGTGGTGTATCTTTAGAGATCAGTGTACATATTGAAGAATATGGAAAGAGAACAGTATCTGTGTCAGAAGCACAAAGTCTTTATGAACAGCATATACGTTAGGGGATAGTTTATGCAAAACACTCTGTTGAGGTCCATCTGTATGTGATGTTATGAAAGCGCATCTCATTAATGAAAAGTTTGTCAAATGTGCATCTCTACAGAAAATTACCTGTGGCGGTGTTTAGGGCCCATCTTAGGGGAATATCCCACGTATCGGGGCCATGCAAATGCAAGAAAAAAATATTTGTGATAATGCGGAACACCTTTATGTGTCTACATGTACTCTAGATAGAATTCGACAAATAGCGCTTGTGTCATAAGGCCAGGCATCGACTCGCCTCTCCAGTAATAGCGCCACAGGACCAGACAACGACTTACCTCTCCAGTAGAAACACCGCTTCCCTTTCCGCTCCTCCATTAGCTATGACAACTCTCTAAGTAGCTTCGCGTTCTTGTAACGTTATCCATGTAGCATAGTTGTTGTATTAACTGCGTCTCTCTACCCTTCTTACCGATGCATTCCCTACGACACTCCAACAGCCCTTGGGATTCGCTCCATATTCATTTGTCATCATTTATAATTAACATAAGGCTCCTCACATGGGGTGAAGACCGGTGTTTACATCTACGTTTTTTCTTGAGCAACCTAGATGGCATAAGTGAGCTTGGTACAGTGCACAACATGAGGGAGATGTGTGCAGCATCAGTGGGCCTTGTAAACTGTGCATTGCTTACCTCACATTGCTTAAAATACCAAGGCCACTTACGCCATCTCGGGTGCGTGCGTGTGAACCGCAGCTGTAAACACCAGTGTTTCCACCATGTAGGGAGCCCAGCTCACGCACAAGTCTGAATACAGACGTGGGGAGACGAATTTGACGACGGGCAAGTAGGCCTTCGAGGTGAGGGAGGGGAATGCTTTGTTTTTATAATTACTGAATGGAAAGGAGGAGAGAAAGAAGGGGTTGGGCAGGGGAAGGTGTGCTGAGAAATGGAAAATAGTTACAGTGTATGTGATGTTTTAGTTGTGTGAAGTTTTTTTTTCATGTTGAAGGCTCCAGTCACGGACAAAAGTCCACATCAGGGACGGGCCCTAATTGAAATAAAGAGAAAATTGACAAAGGGGGAAGAAAAGACAGAGAAAGTATTTATGAATTTTTGAGAGTGAAAAACCTGTCTCTTGAAATGAGCCAGGTCATAGTTATTGGGAAAGACATGAGAAGGTAAAGAGTTCCAAAGCTTCGACATGTTGGGAAGGAAGCAGTTATCTACACGGCACATCCTTGAGTTGCTGATGGCCACACAATAATCATGTGACTCTTCTTTGGAACAGTTTGCAAAGGAAAAATTTTGGCATTTTAACAGAACAGACATGAGCACAGTCAAAAAAGTAAGAAGCACACTTCTTCAGTAAACATATAGTTTGAGTGTCACCTAGTCCACATTTCTTATTTGCATCTAGAAAAAAGTGCTTTTCTGACTGCATGAAAAGATATAGGGAGGGGCATATGTTCTGTAAGAGAGGTGCATCAGGGGGTGAGGGAAAGTTAGTCATTCAGGGTGGAGTTACAGGATAAAAGAGAACCAAATATAGTGTTGTGTAACTGGATGAGACATCTCTAGTATGTCATAATGGAAAACAGCGAAGGTAGTGTGACACAAGTACTTCGAGATGCTTTTAACTAAAGCCCATAAAGCCCCATCAAAGGAAAAGTTGTCACACTAATTCTGGGTAAAGAAATGCTTCATTCTATCAAAGGTAAAAAACTTGCAATGTTACTTTAAAACCACTAAATAACACCATTAAAGTTAAAATCTAAGCAATACAAAAAAATGCATACATCATACATTGGTATCTTATTCTTTTCTTGAATATTATGTGATATTACCATGACTTAAAACTGACAGGTTTGCAAGATGTGGTCACAGGACTGAAGAAATTACTAATAAAGAACGCTTTTAACATTAAGGTGAAAACATTTAAAATGCTACTCTTCAACCTTTCTAAACTCATATAAAACTTACCTGAGGTACAGAGACAGATATGTGAGGATCCAAACCCCTGAGGGATGTGATACTAATATCAGAGTAAATAAAGCGTGGCTCTGAGGCAGGTTGCTGTTGAGCTTGGATTGGTGTGGGTGTAGTGGAGGGATGTGGAGGCAGGACTGTTGGGGGCGTAGGTGTGGCACCAACAGAGGAGCTCTGAGCAGTTACAGTACTTGTATCTACAACAGCACCTGATGGCGTAACTTGTGACCAACTTGTCTTTGCTGGGAAGAAAATAATAATTATAATAATAATAATGTTTTAAGGATAACATGAACCTGTTTTGAAGTTAAAGAAACTCTTATCAGGAATTAGGTAACTGGGAGTTGTGATTATTGTTTTCAATGGCATTGGGTTAACCATCAAAAGAATCTAAATAACTACACCACCACTCCTCATTCAGGTCAAGCAAGACAAGTTTGGCTAGCTTTCCATACTTTGGTTTCCCCTGAATGAGTGAGCACATTTGTAAGGGAAAATTAATTTTAATCTCATACAAGGTAATGTTTTGTACGTTCCAGCAACCTTGAATAAAAAACAAAAAATAAAGCGAGTTACATATTATGTTTGCAACATGGGATCAGTGACTTTCCCATATATGTCTATCTTGTTCCTGTGGGAAAGCTTTTAACCAATTTGCTGTGGCTAATGTGCAAACGTATCAATATTCTATTTTCTCACTGCAGGTTGGGCACATACTATCAAATTATTGAATGAACTACGTGTGCCTTGCGGTGAAACACATGGCTAATAATGCTCATTTTGGCATTAATACCCTAAATTTTTTCCATACACCCACCAGTCAGGCTATACAAAATGCCAAGGAAGCCAGTACAAGATCTGTACATTATGTAATATTTTGTTACGCACTAAAATTCTTACAAAATAATAGATGAAAACCCTTAGTAATCAATTTTATTTATGACAAAAAATACTTCCAAAAATACCACACATCACAGTTTGTATGCCTGAAAGTAAACTTGACATTCTTCAGGTGCCTGACAGTGGAATAGCAAAAACTATGGGATGCCTATAAAGTGCACACAATTAATTTTTGAAGATGATGAGTTGTGTAACATTTTACCTAAACATTATATCCTCTTTATTCCTAAACACAAAATAATGTAAAAATTTTTCAGGAATACCAAAAAATAACCATTGTACACAGTGTACAATGAAATCTAAGACTGCCACAGCAAAAGGGTTAAAATAGCTAATATCAGAGACACTTTTTAATTTGTGATCAAGTGGTCATCAAACTATAGATTCAACTCAGGAATTTTTCCTTCACTCAATCCTAATTAGGTTGATTTAGAAGAGGAATGTATAGCATCTAATTGGTCAGTTCTACAGGTAGTAACCAATGGCTGGCCTTTAGTACAGAGATAACATCTGTGAATGTGCTTTGTCCTTATTTACTGTCGCTTTTGTATATGTTGATATTGATGTTATATAATAAAGTTCAATGCATCATGACCATATTTTACAATACTGAATATGTTCATGAAATTCATTAATACTGTACTATAAAAAAGATAAACTAGGGCAAGCAAATGAAATATGAAAATAAGAAAGAACTGAATGGGGGGTAGATAGATGAGCCCATGGCATGTGGGGGTAGTGGTTTGATGATGATGAAAACGTGTCTTGGTACTATGCTTGTTGATGAGTGTATGCATTAAGTTTGCTCTAAGGAGGTAAATATACATAAAATATAAAAGTTTTGTTACATTAATTCATAATTTGATGTAAATGTAGAACACATCCTTCATCTATTTCCTTATTATGATTTACAGTTGAAATGATTTGGACATAAGGAGAGTATGAGTGAGGTGAAGTTAACAAAGAGGATGTATGTGTCAGAAATGGAGGGAACAAGAAGAGGTAGACTAAATTGGAGATGGAGGGATGGACTGAAAAATAATTTGAGTAACTGGAGCCTGATCATGCAGGACAGTGAAAGGTGTGCATGGGATAGAGTGAATTGGTACAATGTGATATACTGGGGTTGATGTGCTGTCAATAGACAGAACTAAGGAATGTGAAGTGGCTGGGATAAACCATGAGGAGGTTTGTGGGGCCTGGTAGAGGATAGAGAGCTGTTGTTTTGGTGCACTACACATGACAGGTAGAGAATGGATGTGAGCAAATGAAGCCCTTCTTCATCTGTTCCTGGCACTACCTCATTAACACGGGAAATGGTTATCAAGTATGGAATCACATTCAGTGACAAATTTTGTTTAAATGAGTGACAATGCCTTGTAGATGTAGAACAAGGGGGATTTTGTAAAGAGGGTGTCCAGCCAGGACTTTGCACTCAGGGAAGTAATGGAAAATGTTCTAAGGGGAAAAAATGTAAAAGACATTTTTGGATTTAAATGAGTCATACAGAAAAGTTCATAGGAAAGCTCCTCTCTGTGTGTGTGTGTGTGTGTCTCTCTCTCTCTCTCTCTCTCTCCTAAATGCTGTTAATAATTTTGTAATGAAAGCAGAGAATGTGTGAGAATAACTGATGACATGAGTTAATGGTTCTAACATAAATGGAAACTGCACAAAGGGTGTGATGTCACCATAGTTATATAAGTTTTTATGGATGGGGCATTCACTAAGGGTAAAGTTGGGCAATATTTGTATACTACTTAAAAATGAAGAAAAGAATGGGATTTGTTATGGCTGTTGTATGGAGATCATATTATGATGCTGGCTAAATCAGGAAAATCTGGAAAGAATAGTGGCTTACTTTGGTGATGCATGTACAAGGAGAGATGCTTAAAGAACATGAGAATATAAGCAAGACTAAACTGTTGAAAGGAATGAGAAGTCAAAGAGTAATATGTCAGCATGGTAATGAGTTGTTGAAAGGAAGGGGAAGTAAATGGGTACTGTGTCAGCATAGCAATGAACTGTTAGTTGTGCTAACTTTTTATCTGTGAGTGAAGTTCAGTAAGGATGGTTGTGGGGAAGATGCTGGTGAGAGTAGATATGCAAGGGAGAAACATTAGAGGTGCTCAGAAATCTCTGTTAACTGAAAAATAATAAAGTAGTGAGATAGGACTTCACCAAACTCTGATGTGTGGATATGAAATACAAGTCTATATATGTCAGGAAAAGTAAAAATGTAAGAGTAATGAACATGACTAGCTTGCACAAGAGTAGCTGGAACTAAGTGTATTGATACAAATTGAAGACAAAAATGTTATAAATGACATGAGAAAACAATTATTAGAAAGGAACAAGGATTAAAGTCCTATAAGGATGTAATGGTCAAAATAGTTGGCATATGATAGGCTGGTCATGAAAGTTTACAGGAGCAAAAACAAGGAAGGGTGGCATACCAAAGAAAAGGTGGATAGATACACAGAAGCATTACATGAGAAGGACAAATAACCGGAGACTTGATAGTCCACAATGTTACCTGTAAAGCCTAAAAACTAGCAGAATTAACAAGACAGTGAACCAGTAGACATGTAACTTCTCACCTCTCCCTGTTTTCTTTTTCTTATTAAAACTATGGTAATCTTATATGAAAAAGTGAGTGGAAGAAATTCCCTAACAGTTTAATATCTGCTCTACAAGTAAATTATAAAATGGGGAGACATGAACAGTGAAAAACATCTTTTTAAGTAATACCTAGATACCAATAAAGTATTAGTCTAGCCTTAATTTGAAGATATCTACAGCCTTTGCATTTACTGTACAAGACTAAGAGGGTTTCTAATCCACTGCTTAACCACTCTACTTGGGTAAAAACTTTTGCCAAAATGGCTATCATACTTCCTTTGATTTTCATACTATTATTTCTTGTCACAATCTCTCTCTGCAGTAAAAAAAATTTTGTACGTCAAAATCACTTTATGTTAAGCTGCTGAAACTATGCAGCGCTATCAAAAATTCTGAGATCTTGGAGACTGCATTCTTTAAGAGAGAATAATTCTAGGTCTAAGTCTTTCCTCATACAAGTTATTTCTGAATGAAGGATTAGCTTGGATGCTCTTCTTTGAATTGGCTCAAGTTTTTTCTTCATCTTTGATGAAGACTGGTGATCAAATCTGAATATTGTATTCTAAGTGAAGTCTAATCAATGTGATATGGAGGTTGAATACTTAACCTTTTGTTTGTAGTTTACATTTTCAGCTTTGAAACCTAACATTCTGGTGGCTTTATTGTATGCAGCTAAGCACTGTTCCTAGAGCAGTTTCTATTCATAATTTACAGTTGCACTCAAGTCCAATACTTTGCTTCTGTCAATGCTGGAATCTGTCAGTCATGTCTCCATCCATTCTATTAGTTTATCAAAATACATCTGCATCTTCAGGCAGTGTTCTCTGAATCAGCCACGTTTCTAAATTTTACATCTTCAAATTTTGTAATTCATCTAGCAAAGGTAGAAGGAACTCCTGGGGCAGAAAATAAGTAGTTAATAGATATACATACAAATACAAATATGAATAATATATACATACACATCTTTTTCAATATCTGATCACCATTTACTGCCCTAGCACAGAAGCACTAGAAAAAGAGGGAAAATGACTGCATTAGTTCAAATCTATTTTCTACCTGTCATGTGTAATGCACGATACCACATCGCTCTATCCACAACCAGACCCCACAGACCTTTCCAAAGTTTCCCCCAGCCACTTTACTTGTCCTATTTGAGTCCACTGACTACATGTTGACCCCCAGGTATCACATCATTCCAATTCACTCTATCCCGTACACACCTTTTACCCTCCGGCATGTTCAGGTCCCCATCATTCAAAATCCTTTTCATTCCATCCTTCAATCTCCAATATGGTCACCCCGGTTTCCTTATTCCTTCAACTTCTGACAGGGATATCTTCTTTGTCAACCTCTCCTTGCTTATTCTCTCCATATGTCCAAACCTTTTTCGCATGCTCTCTTCTGCTCTCTCCACCACACGCCATCATTACCAAACCTCTCTCATACTGTTTTATACTAACTTGACCAAACCAGCTCACACCACATATTGTCCTCAAACACATCATTTCCTACACATCCTCATCTATATCCCATGCCTTGCATCCATGTAACATTGTTGAAACAACTATACCTTCAAACATATCCATTTTCATCCTCTCAGATAATGACCTCTCTTTCCACACATTCTTCAATGCTCCCAGAAACTTTGCACCTTCACCCATCCTTGGACTCACTTCTGCTGCCTGGTTCCGTTTGTTGTCATGTCCACTCCTAAATATCTAAATCATTTCACTTCCTCTAATTTCTCCCAGTTCAAATTCACACCCCAGTTAACCTGTAACTCTACCTAGTTCAACCTAAAGACCTTGCTTCTATATCACATTTACTCTCAACTTCCTCCTTTAACACACTCTCCCAAACTCAGTCACCAACTTCTATAAATTTCTTACTTGAATATGCCACCAGTGCTGTGTCATCAGCAACTACAACTGGTTCACTATACCCAACCCATAAACAAATTAAACAGCCATGGTGACATCGCACATCCTTACTGCGGACCAGCCTTCACCTGGAACCATTCACTCTCCTCTTTTCCTACTCATACACATGCCTTAACCCCTTTATAAAAATTTCTCACTGCTTCTAGCAGCTTTCCTTCCACACCATATATTCTTATAACCTTCCAAAAGGCATCTTTAAACTGCCATAACATAGGCTTTCTCCAGATACATTAATGTCATATACCAATTTCTCTTTTTCTCAAGGTATTTCTCACACAATCTCTAAGGCAAACACCTGATCCACACATCCTCTACCACTTGTGAAACCACACTCCTCCTCCCTAATCTGCTGCTCTGTACATATCCTTACCCTCTCAATCACTACTCTCCCATACAACTTAACAGGAATACTCAAGAAACTTCAGCTCTGTAGTGTGAGCACTCATCTTTATCCTCCTTGTTTCATACAATGTAATACTCACAGATATCGAAAGTTTAGTTATACATACAACTAGGCAGAGTCAAGCATAGATTGATCTCGCCCAGTCTGACCTCAGAAGTTGTCCTACTTGCCCTACAGTGCAGTTTCACATCACTCGTTCTTCTACAGATATTACTTTGTGTTCTCCTAAGATCTGGCTGTCTATGTGTCTATGCCATTAACTAAACCACATAATATTTGGTAATATACGGCTTTGCCTGATTACTTTGTGGCTGTTGGCAGCTCAAATATGGGCCACTGTACTACTTGTTTCTGTCCTTACACTGCAAAGCTTTGTTTTATAACCCTTATGTCTTTCTAACAACTAAAATGTTATCCTTTTTAAAAGGGAGATTTCCACTCTCACTAAAATCTGGAAAAATTTGGAATATTTTTCTTTCTCTTACTTCTACCATTTATTTCTGCAACACTGTGTGGCATAAATAAATGGTATAAGTAACTGTAGGAAATATATTCCAATATATTCCAAGTTTTCTCCAAGTTTTGGTGAAAATGGAAAATCTCCCTTTCAAAAAGGATTATTTTAGTTGTTAGGAAAGACATGTGGGGGTGGAGAGTTACAGAACTTTGCGGTGCAATGAAAGAAACAAGCATCACAATGGCCCACCTTTTAGCTACCAAAAGCCACACAGTAATCTGGCAATGCAGTATCTTACCAAGCATCACACAGTCTACCTAATGGTATGGGCATGCAGGTAATGGCTTCTCAGGGAAAGAAACCAAAGTACTATCTACAAAAGAAAGAATGTGATGCAAAACTGCAGTGTATGGTAAGCAGGTTAAGTTCTGAGGTCAGACTGGGAGAGATGATAGGTCGGATCACTCTGGACAAGACTCTGTCAGGTAGGCATGAATATCTAAACTGCCACAGACCTGAAAGTGCCAGTCCACACATGGATGTACCAATCTATTGTATAACTGAAGTAACTACGCAGAAGAAAAGAATTCATAGCATTTGGACTCCAAACGCTTAGAGGCATATTTAGCTACATGATTAATGTGGGATGTCCAAGATACATCAGATGTTACAAATATATAGTGAGTTGAGTATTGGACTTCCAGACCAATCAAAAGAAGATGAAAAATCATCAAGGATTTTAAAAAGGGAGTTGGAAAGAATTACAGGCATCAAACTCAACTAGTTTAGAAACCAAATATCCTGACAATATCTATGCCATCTCAAAGCAACTGCATTATGCATTCTCCTAATAAAAATAAAAGCTAAATGTCTGACATCATGCAATGATGCAAAACAACGAAAAAAGGTTAAGCTTCAAACAAGCAGCTAACTCTCCCACGTCCTGCAACTCCGCTACACCACTGCAGTTCAGGTAAAGTCCATGTCTAAAATGTCCATGCAAAAGAAACATGCCTGTGCAGTTACTCATATGGTGGATGGAATTTATCTGTGAAGCTTATGGATTAGTCTCCCAAATCAACAACAACAACAACAAAAATATGTAACACAAAAACATGCTAACATCGAAAGGTAATCTGGTCATCAGGTGGCCATTAATAAGAGAAGTACAACAGACTTTACATTACATGAGGAACAATATTTTGAGAAGAAAATTTGTTTTGAGCTCAATTAATATATCATCTGATGTTACTAAAAACCCACCAAATAATATCAAATCACCTACATAATGCATAATGACATACTCAGTTGCAAATCAAATCAAAACTTCTAAAAATATTCCAATAAAGCTTATCATGGTCTTGACCAATCTAAAATGTTTACAAATATGAAGAATTAGAAATAAAAAAGTGCAATCCAATCATACCTCAAAGAACAATAAAGCATAGCTGGTTTTGCTGTTCTAGGAGCAGTTCACCAACATTAACAAGAAAAAAGTGCAAGTAAGCAACCACCCTTACCTCAAATAACAATGAAGCTTACCTGGAAGTTTATTATGCAATATATTGTCCTATTCAAAAGCAAAAAATAACCTTACAAACTAAATACCAGTATGATGTTTATCTCTTTCAGGGACTCATGAGTAACCTGAGCATGCTTTAAATAAAAACATAATCTAGTTTTAGTTCATATTACAATTAAAGTTACTGGTCCTCTGCATATTCTCAGTTTGAACTTTGAAGACACAGAGAACCAATCACATGAAAAAATAAAAATAAAAAATCTAACCATTACTTTAGGGGACAGGGGAGAAAAAAAAAAATACTACCCACCTATCTCCTGTGGACCGTAGAAGGTGACTAACTTGGGTGGAAAATGGTCCCCACCTGCATTATCACTTTCTGAAAGTAGGAACAATAGTAGGAGCAAAGCGAGGACTTTTCCTCGAAGGCTCAGTTCCTGATGCTACCTCACTAAAGCGGGAAAGGCAAGCAAGTATGAGGGGGGAAAAAAATCAATATATCATCTAATATTTACATACTTGCTACTCTTCTGCTGACTTGACTTCTGAAAATTATATAACTGCTAAAAACACTTATCCTCCTTCCTAATATTAACAACATTTACCAAATAATTTTCTTCAGAAGACTAAATTATGTCATACTCTGAAAACAGAGTTTTTCTCACTTCTGTCTTAAGACTCTAAAGCAATATAAAATAAGGGTAAAAAAATATCATGCTCAGCCAGTGTTTATTTTCTGTTTATGAACTTTCATATATATGAAAGGAGGACTCAGATTTAATCTTCTTAAAAGAATATGTAATAGGCTGATATAAAATAAACTCCTGGAATAAGAATAAAAAAATAAAAAAATCATGATAACCACAATCACTCACCATCTACAATTTTGAACAATAATCTTCACAGTACAATACCACCTTAATAGGCTTGGCACTCATTTCTTTGCAACAATACCTGACCACTCCCACCCAAAACACTCCACAACTAACCACCTACCCTATGCAAATATAAACCTTACCTTCGCTATGCACTTCAGCAATCTACATTCAACGATTTCCCTACCCCTAACAAACACAACATTCAAATAATCCAGCAAGCATTAAACTACTGCCCTTTCAACTCAACGACCCAACAAGCATTGAAAAACTACCTTCCCAACTCATTCTTAAAAAGCACTACATCATATGTACACCCATATGAACCCACACTCACCATTCTACGCTCTGGACATCACCCATCTCTTATGACACTGATTCATCACATCCTAAGACCATTCATGCCTATACTGCAGCAACCACAATGAAGATAACAAATAAATACTATAAAGATACCCTGTACTCTCTCTACATGCATAAAAACAAATGTTAATACATTTTATAAACTTTAGTTCCATTAAAAGAAGTGATCGGCTTCCTGAGCACTGTAGGAGCCCCATAAAAACTAAAGGAATTCCTTGGGCTGGAAATAAAGCAGATACAGTGTGTGTGTATGTGTGTATATAATATATTTATTTCTTTCATTACACTTGATCGCTATTTCCCACATCAGCAAGGTAGCGTCAGTTAACAGACAAAGAAAGACCCATCCACCCATTCAAACACATATATACATACATGCACATATATGCAAAATACATACCAACATATATACATACATACACATACACATGAATACAGACATATGTACATATTCATACTTGCTCGACTCCATCCATTCCCGATGCCACCCTAAGTCAGCGAGGTAGCACCAGGAAACACACACACACACACACACACACACAGAGAGAGAGAGAGAGAGAGAGAGAGAGAGAGGCCTCCCCCACATTCGATCACACTCTGTCTCTAGCTGTCATTTGTAATGCACCGAAATCACAGTTCCCTATCACATCCAGACCTTTCCATGGTTTACCCCAGACATTTCACATTCCATGGTTCAGTCCACTGACAGCATGTCGACCTCAGTAGACCACATCATTCCACTTCACTCTATTCCGTGCACACGTTTCACCCTCCTGCATGTTCAGACCCCAACTGCTCGAAACCCCTTCCACCTCCAATTTGGTCTACCGCTTCTCCTTGTTCCCTCCACCTCCGACACATATATCCTCATTGTCAACCTTTCCTCACTCACTCATACCATATGTCCAAACCATTTCATCACACCCTCCTCTGCTCTCTCAACCACACTCTTTCTATTACCACATATCTCTTACCCTTACATTACTTACTCAAGCAAACCATCTCACACCACATATTATCCTTTAACATTTTATTTCCAACATATCCACCCTCCTCCAGACAACTCGCAACCATATAATATTGTTGGAACTACTATTACTTCAAACATACCTATTTTTGCTTTAAGAGATAACATTCTCTCTTTCCACACATTCTTCATCGCTCCCAGAACGTTTGCCCCCCCTCCCCCACCCCATGATTCACTTCTGCTTCCATGGTTCCATTCGCTGCCAAGTACACTCCAAGATATCTTAAACATTTCTTTTCCTCTGACTTTTCTCCGTTCAAAGTCACATCACAACTAACTTGTCCCTTAACCCTACTGAACCTAAAAACCTAGCTCTTATTCATATTTACCCTCAACTTTCTCCTTTCACACACTTTTCCAAACTCAGTCATCTACTTCTGCAGTTTCTCACTCGAATCAGCCACTAGTGCTGTATCATCAGTGAACAACAATTGATTCACTTCCCAGGCCCTCTCATCCCCAACAGACTGCATACTTGCCCCTCTCTCCAAAACTCTTGCATTTACCTCCCTA
>JAYMFT010132021.1:0-13011 GCA_038088735.1 Panulirus argus | reverse complement strand
CTCTCTCTCTCTCTCTCTCTCTCTCTCTCTCTCTCTCTCTCTCTCTCTCTCTCTCTCTCTCTCTCTCTCTTCCATCTTTATCATCCTCATTATCCGTCTGTCAATAAGTCTGCCCAGCTCCCTCCCCCACCGAGCGAGTGGACTTAGCCTGGGTCTGCTGGGCCACCTTCCCCTCCCATCAGGTAGCGACACATACCCCGACAGTTGTGTGAGTGTAGGTATTGATTACATCAGCTGTTGTTGTGGCGATAGTTGCCGTGGTGGTGATGGGGAGGGACACGCGAGCTGTGGCAGCACTCTGGCTCTGGATCCTTCTTTTATAACTGACAAGCCGGGAGAAGGGAGGAGGCGGCTGTGGGGCCTGGTGATGGGTGGCTGTTGAAATTCAAACAAGCGGTTTGGGTCGGGATTTCTCTTCCCCGGTGGAAGGGAAGGTTCTGTCGTGGGAGAGGTGTGGTGTGGGAGGAGGAGGAGGTTGGCAAGGATGGTGATGACATTGGAGCGAGGCTGTGAGAGTGTTGGCCAGTATTGACGTGGGTTTGTCCTTCCAAGTATCTTTTACCAAAATACGAAAGGAAGTTCTGCAATGAGATGATGGTATCGGCGCCCACCGCTGCTGTTGCTCTCATCCTGACTTCATGATATCAGTTAATGAGGCGGGAGGACATAGAAATATTAATCGAAACTAGATTAACTGTGGTTACGTTTCATGTATTGGACTAATCGTAATGATGAATTGTTTAAGGTCTTCAGTGCCACTGTCACATTCACTAGGGAATCCTGATCATTTCAGCAATTACTAAATTAAATGTCAATCACACAGGATGTGAAATTGTTACTGCAACACAATGGGCTAGGATTTTTGTACATAAGCTATTTAGTTTCGTTTATAATTAATTTTCCAACAGATGCTCCTTGAGGTATTGTGGAAAAAAGCTGAAATACATCAGAACAGCAGAATCCGTGTGATTCTTATGATAAATACTCAACCAAAACATCGTTATGATACTAAACTCTTGATGCCTAATGCTGATTAAATCGTCGCACTGCTAAAGGAAGTATTGTATAAAGAGATCAGTTGCGCATTCGCGTGATATGTTATTCTGGCATGCCAGATAATAAACAGTTTATCGTATAAGACTCAACAGTGTATCGTGCGAAATGTTAAACAAGATCTCATGCTATACTTAGCAAAATATGGCTCTGGATATTAAGCAGGTTATCGTATAAGACTTAACAAAATATAGCATGTTAAACAGACTGTCATACCAGATTTAAGTAAAATATCGCTTTGTTATGGTAGATTATCGTGCCCGACTCAGCAGAATATCAACAACGTATCACCGTAGATGTTAAACAAACTAATACTCAACAGAGTATTGTACCTGATGCAGGACAGACCCTCATACTGGACTCGATAAAGTATCGTACAAAATGCGAGATGAACATTCGTCCTTGACCAATCAAAATATCATACTAGGTGTTGAACAGACTTTCGTATTTTGTTCAGCAAAATGTTGTACAGAATGCTAAACAAACTCTCGCACCTGAATGAGCAAAATATCGAACAAAACGCCGAGCAAACTGTCCTACGAGACTGTTTACGATTGTAAATAATTTTTCTGTAGTTCGGCATTGAACTAGGTTTGGGAAACATGGGCGAAGCTTAATTTTTTTATTTTCTTTTATCTCTTCCATTAACGCGAGAGTTCTTGTTTAAAATACAGTTTCAAGGTAAATGATTTAGTGGAGTCTCTTATAAAAACCTGTGCTCTAAGACCAAAACATTTATTGGAAACCTTTTGCTCTTTGAAAGCCCTTCGAAATTTAAGTAATTGGATGACACAGCGGAAGGTCTGGCGGCAGGACATTTAGTTACAGTACTGCTTTCTTGGAGCTCACTGAACTGTGGTGGGGACGGTTTATGTGTGGTAAGTAGTAACCATCTTCCTAAAAGCTGATGCAGAATGAAAACACGTGAAGGAGGAAGGAATTACGGTAAGTAGGCTATTGAGAAAGTCGTGTAAGTATATTGTGGACTCTGTAATATATGTTGCCTCAAATGGGATGTACTTTGAAGGTTCTATTTATAGCCATTTCAGTATAAGATATTCTGTGTGTGTGTGTCTGTGTGTGTCTGTGCGTGTGTGTGTGTTTGTGTGTGTGTGTGTGTGTGTGTGTGTATGTCTGTTACATTTTTCAAACTTGATCGCTGTTTCCCGCATGGCGAGGTCGCGTCAGTAACCGACGAAAATAGACCACATTCATTCACCTCCACTCTCTAGCTGTCATGTGTAATGCACCGAAACCACAGCTCCCTATCCACAACCAGGCCCCACAGACGGAGGGTGTAAGTTGGTTCCGGGCACCACTTCAACACTCCTGCGTCAGGACGTTAGTACTTCCCTGGGCGGCTGGTGTCTACAACCCACAACTCGTGTATGTTAATGTTGTGAAATATTTTACCAGCCTCTGGGAATCAGTGTTATGTTAAGGTCCACAGTATTTGATTTTGTGAATTTGCTCTTTTATGTCTATTTTGATGCCTTTTGATCTAATTTTTCCAGTGGCTGGGCAAAAGTTTCATTAAACTTTGAGGTTTTATAAAGTTTTCAAGGAACACAATACTGTTTGCCGTTACTCGAAATGAATTTAGGACTTATAAGTATTGGGAAGAATACCGAAATTCATGAATTTTTTTGCTACATTAGACGGATTTATGTGACACATCATTACACGTAAAGAAAGAAGGAAGAGAATTCCTTCACGAGTTATGGATTAGATAACAAAAGAATTCCTTCAGCCGCAACCATGGAGTTGGATCCCAGTCAGTGCATGGGCGGAAGTTGTGTCGCTCCTCACTGTACACTGGGTCATATCTGCCAGGAGGTGGTTCATACACCCTGAGGAGGCGGTCCAACCCCCCAGAGGTGTTTAAGAACTCACGAGGAGGTGGTTCATACCCCCCTGAGGAGGCGGTTGTTAAGACCCTGAAGAAGCGGTTCAGATCCCCTTTGGTGCGGTTCAGAGCATCGGAGGAGGCGGTTAAAACCTTCGAGAGGGCGGGTCAGACGTCCGAGAAGGTGGTTCAATCCCCTGAGGAGGATGCGAGGACATATGAAAAGTGTAAGGATAGGGGATGATGGGGTAATGCATGGGAAAGGTCATGAGTAGATGTGTGGTGTGGAAGGAAGGGCAGTAGTGAAAGAATTCATGCAGGTAAGTGGGGCAAGGTTGATAAAGTGCGTGGAGAAAGAAGAGCGGAGACGAGTAAATGTGTAGAGTGCGAGAAGCAGCTGAAGAGGGGGTAGTGGTTGGGATTATACGGGGATGTTAGTGAAGACTGGATGGGAGTGGGAGGGCGACATTCTTCAAGAGTGCGCAGGGAAGGTAAGAGAGCCTTAGGATTGCGGAGTGCTTAAAGAGTGTCCTGGAGTAGGGCAGAACGTTGGATGAGGTAGAAGGGAAGGGATAGTTATGTGGAGTGCGTAGAAATGAGGGATGGGGTAAATTTAGAGTGTGAGGAGCATATGGGCCAGATATGTAAGGAGAGATGGGGCAGTTATATACAGAGCACGGGTAGTGGATGCCCAGGGTTGCTGTCATCTTGGTAAATACCAGGTAAACGCGGCCCTGATGATCCTAGGGGCGACCTTTGGTTGGCAGTGCGAGTGGCGGAGAGTGTAGGTGGGTCGTCCCCGTCTTATAAATACAGCTGTCGACGGGACTGGCCGCCGGCCACAAACTATGACTCGAATGAACAGAAGTCTCGAGGGAGACACGTCATGGCCCTAGGGCACCCCAGCCTTGACCTCGCGTCCGCGCCGCAGACTAAGCTTAAACGGCCGGACGGACAGATGGAGGTTTACGAGTTGGGAGTAAGGCAGCAGTCGGACACTAAATGCTAATCAGGATTCAATTCTCGAGGTTTCGAGAGTTCTCTTCCTCGGGAGAATACTCTCCTGAGGAAGACAACTGTTGAAACCTGAAGAATCAGATCCTGCTCATCAGCTCACGTCATTGCTTTCTCGCAACTCATCGGTCAGAGTGAACAACATTCAGGTGTACAAGTCAGTACAGTGGCCATTCGCTGCAACGGCAGGGAACTTCTTGGCCAACTTCATCACGCAGCCAGAATTATAAGGAAACAGATCATCGTGGTGATGATGATAGTTAATACGAATAAGATGATTCAGGTAACTCATTACTGGAGGAAAAATTACACTCGATACCCCAGGTATTACGTAAGGCTCTCTGGGATACTTCTGGTGAGCCAGTGTTTACAAATTTATGTCATGGTTACCTGATCCTTCTCTCACCTGGCAGGTTCCTGTGCACCTTGCTGATCCAACGATGTTGTTGCTGTTAACGTAAGGGAACTCTGTGTGCCAGTGACACTTGTAGGTGGGGGGGGGGGATTGTGGTTCGTGGATGTTCTCCCCCCCAACAGCACTCATATGGCAGCACCTGGGGTGAGGGTGGTGGCACCTGAATGTTTTCTACCTAGCACTACACATATGTCAACACTTGGGGTGGGGGCGAGGGTGCTCCTTACTCTTGTATTTTCCACGAATGTAATTTCTGGTTTTCCTCATTTCAGGTTAGTGTTGGCTGCCGAGGCTGTTCAACCCCTGGCCAGCTGAGCCTTCAGTAAGGATACAGTTCCCTTATCTCTCATACACTGAAGTTTACCCGCTACTTTTACACATAAGAATTATGTTATACATGATACAGTGTACTGTTCTGAGCTATGTACTTTGTAACGTCACTGATCATTATTGTATCCTGTGTTTTACATTCTATTTGAGCTTATAATTTAGCCTTAGAGGCGCCGTTATGTGCAGGATGAACGAGAACTGTGTGCACAGTCCTGTCGAGATGAATCAACTGCCAAAGTAAACGTATAGGGGAAGGTATGTAAATTTTGTCTCGTGATCACGACGTTACGTCCCTAGATCACGATGGGACGGCCTTTGATCACGAGAGTGCGTCTTGTTCCTTGAGCACGACGACAAGGGTTTTAACTTCATGCTCAAGGGTTTTAAAGTAAGGCTCCAGGGTCGTAACGTCGTGTTCAAAGTTGTAAAGTCAGGCTCAAGGGTCGTAAAGTCATGCTCAGGGGTCAAACGTCATGCTCAAGGGTTGTAACGTCGTGTTCAAAGTCGTAAAGACATGCTCAAGGGTCGTAAAGTCATGCTCAAAGTCGAGCGTCATGCTCAAAGGTCGTAAAGTCATGCTCAAGGGTCGAACGTCATGCTCAATGGTCGTAAAGTCATCCTCAAGGGTCGAACGTCATGCTCAAGGGTCGTAACGTCATGCTCAAGAGGTCAAGTGAGTAAGGCTATCAGTAGGTACTTGACGTCAATCAGTTTGAAGTGTGGCGCACTAGGTACCCGGTAGCGGCACCAGCTGAGGGAAGAGGTGGTACCTGGGCGATGACCTCACGTGCTGTCATAACTTAGTCTTCATAAAGAAATGCAAAACACCTCCAGCACGAGCACTATATATATGTCCCTGGAGGAAAAGTCTGGATTTCTGGATTTTTGGCATCGTTCCCGAGTCTGAAACTGACCCACATCGCCCCACTCCACAGAGGTGGAAGCAAGGCAGTCCCGATAAACTATCGACCGATAGCATTAACGTCGCACATCATTAAAAGCCTCGAAAGCGTCCTAGGAGGAAAATTGACTAAATTCAACTCAGGACAACAAGGTTTCAGGGCGGGAAGATCTTGCTTCTCTCAGCTACTTGACCATTAGGATAATATTGTTGATCTGGAAAACGTAGTAAACATTGAGGGGATTCACACAGACTTTGCAAAAGCATTTGACAAATGTGACAACGGTGTCATAGCACATAGGATGTGAAAGGTGGAAATAACCGGAAAAACTGGGAGATGGATATACAGCTTTTTACGCTAAAAGATCACAACACGTACTACTCATAAACCATGCCATCTCCAGCGACTCCACAGTAAAAGCGTCGGTCCCTCAAGGAACTGTCCTTGCGCCCCTCCTGTTCCTCATTCATATATCTGAAATTGACGCAAACACGAGCCACAGATCATACTGTCCATTGCAGATGATGCAAGAATAAGTATAAAATTCACGTTTATAGAAAAATGCGGAAAGGCTACAAATAAACATAAATAAAGTCGTTAACTAGACAGCCGAGACCTACATGCATTTGAATGGAGATAAATTTCAACTCCTCCGGTGTGGGGAAAATGAAGAAATCAGAAAAAACACAGTATACGGAACAGACACAAGCGCTAACATAAACCAGTTTGATAATGTGAGAGACCTTGGAGTAATGATGGCTAACGACATGCGTAACCTTCAGCGACCACAAGATTGCCTCATGCAGAAGGATGGCAGGCTGGGTCCTCTGGACAAGGGAAGAACAACCAACGATGATTCTATTCAAGGCATTAATACTTTCACAAATTGAATAGTGTTGCGTTCTAACATCACTCTGCAAGGCGGGCATAGTGGCGGAATTAGATAATGTTCAAAGATCTTTGCAGCCCATAGGATACACAGTAGAGAAGTTCAAGAGCGCACTGGACAAGTACCCACAGAGGGTACCAGACCAGCCAGGCTGTGGGGGCCTTTGCAGGCCTGAGGGCTGGGGCTCCCAACAGCTTGATCGACCAACGACCCAGTCCAGTAGCCTGGGTTCAGCTCGGGCTGTATGTGTGAAAACAACGACTTCACCAAGTAATCACTTCCCGGAACCAGCATGTGACACCATCTCCTGGAGCCCAGACGTACCAACGCCTCTTGGAACCAGCATTTGACGCCATCTCGTGGAACCCAGCCGTTCCAGCATCTCCTTGAGCCAGTATATTCTAGCGCCTCATGAAGCCAGTACGTGCCACCACCTGCTACAGAGAGAGAGAGAGAGAGAGAGAGAGAGAGAGGACACTATGCGCCAGTATCTCCTCACGTCTCCAGACGCCTTCCAAGGCCTGGCCATCTTCCATGGGAACCAGACGAGCATTCGAGCTGTGTCTGTGATCGGCAGCCGCGTGCCTGTTTTGCCGAACTGTGTCCGAGTTTTTCATTGGGTTTCATATTGTCTGATGAGTTTCTGTGGTTTTAATCATTATTTCGTATTGTAATTACCGTTCATTATGTATTTCATGTTTTAATGACTAAGTATTTTTCAGTGAAAGAAAGGAAATTAGAACTTCTTCGTTCGTAAGAATGTTATCGAAAGATCTGAGTGAAAATGTTTTATCGCCAAAGTTTTGGGTTAAAAGAAAACGGGGGCGTGGATGACTAGACTACTGACAAGGGACCAAGTTTGAAAGTGTAGAGGTGGAGGGAACAAGGAGAAGCAGGCGACCAAATTGGAGTTGGAGGGATGGAGTGAAAGGGATTTTAAGCGGTTGGGGCCTGAACATGCTGGAGGGTGAAAGGCATGCACAGAATAGAGTGAAATGGAATGATGTGGTATACTGGGGTCAACATGCTGTCAATGGACTGAACCTGGGCATGTGAAATGTCTGGGGTAAACCATGGAAAGGTCTGTGGGGCCTGGATGTGGATAGGGAGCTGTGATTTCAGTGCATTACAAATGACAGCTAGAGACTGAGTGTGAGCGAATGTGGCCTTTTTCGTCTGTTTCCTGGCACCACCTTGCTAACGCATGGGGTGGCGATGCTATTTCCCGCAGGGCGGGGTGGTGTCAGAAATGGATGGGGGTGAGCATAAATAAATACTTCTAGAAGAAATGCAGTGTGAGATTCAAGAAAATTTCTCAAGTTTGCAGACTGTGACAACAAAAGGGAGTAAGAAATTGCTCAATTGATAACTGATACATTGAAAGAACATGCTGTTCCTCTCAGTGATTTTAGAGCTCAAGCCTATGATAATGGGGCAAATATGGCTGGAAAATACACTGGAGAACAAGCAAAAATACAAAAACAATGCTCAACAGCAATTTTTTCACCTTGCAGTTGTCTTAACTTATGTAGAAACGATGCTGCTAATTGCATACATGAAGCAATAACCTTTTTCGGAACAATTCAACTGTGTACCACTTGTTCAGTCCCAGTCCTAAGTGGTGGGAATTACTACAAAACTGTACTGGTTGTTCTCTTTATGGTATGTCTGAAATAATATGGTCAGATCATGTTGAATGTGTAAAGCCTTTTGCAGCTCACTTGCCTGGCATTAAATCAGCACTGGAAGACCTCCTAGAACATAATTTGATAGCCAAAACAAGAAATGAGGTACATGGAGATATATCATATGTGAAATCTTTTGCCTGTGTTAATGTTAGCTTTGTGGTACAAAATATTAGCTGGCATATATACATGCAAAAAGGTCACCCAAGCCAGAGATGCCACACTGGATGTTGAAGCAGCAAACATAGAAACTTTCCTCACAGATCTGACAAAACTTTGAAACAACTGGAAATGCATGTTGAATGAAGCCAGATTGGTTCTGTCAAACCTAAAGATAGAAATAAAACTCTCCTGTAGATGTGGTGGAGTTAGGTGCAAGAGGGCAAGGCAGCATGATGACAGCACACCTGATGCTAACTTGGAGGAAATGAATGACACAGATGATATGCCAGAAGAGGCCTACTTCAGAAAGTGTGTTTTACTTTTTGGTATACAATGTTACAGCAGAATTAACTGTCCATTTCAATGCTGTTAAGCAGTCAGCTAAAAAATTTGATTTCTTGTGGTAATGTCTCACCATGTCTGAAAGTGATGTGGAGAGTTAAGCTTTATCACAGCAATATCCTGCTGACCTTAACGGTGATGATTTTGGAAAAGAAGTACAACATTTTCCCTCAGTACATAAAGAAAATTTTGGAAATGCACAGTTAAAGCTATTAGCTCTGTTGAATTTGTTAACAGAGTACAGACTTGGTGATATATTTCCAAGTGTTTGTGTTAGTTTAAGAATACTATTAGTATTCCAGTAACATTAGCTTCTGGAGATAGGTCATTTAGCAAACACAAGCTGATTAAGAATTATTTAAGGTGTACAATGTCTCAGGAACATCTTGTGGATTTGGCTAGGCTAAATATTGAATTACATATTGCCAGAAACATTAATTTTCATGCTGGGATTCAAAATTTTTCACAAAACAAGGCCAGAAAAGCTCTTTTTAAATACCAAGACTATCTACCTTTTTTTTAACTTTTTACTTAAAATTATGTCTTCTGATCTGCATTGCAATATATGAGGATGTTTCAATGTGAATTCTTTCTCCTCATTTGTATTGTAGCATAAACAAAGATGTTCAATTCAAATGTGTTTTCTTCTCTCTGATCCTCTTTTATTCTATTTCATATCTATCATGGAGGGAATATAGGAGCACAAGGCCTCAAATGCAGAAAATCAACAGAGACTCCATTCCACCCCTCTCTCATCTTCCACACCCTTTTTGGCCTTACAGCTCATGGCATAAAACAGGATGACTAATGGAGAAGGGAAGGGGACCCAAAAAAACTTTGTACCCCCTGATAAAATTCCTCTCTGATGCCCTGAAGGAAAGTCAGAAAAGTATTTTCTGAAGTTATTCCAGTCATCTTTGTGGAGTTGCTAATATTTATGTCTTTAAAGGGCTACTGGAGGGGTTGGTGCTATTAGAGTAGATACATTTATGAGAGTGTGATCAGAAGAACCAAGTGGGGGGTAAGATTGTGTAGATTCAGCGGGATGGATTAGAGGTGGAAAAACAGATCCAGAATATTGAGTGGTCACAGCAGTCAGGAATATGGATAGGATGGGAGAAAATTTGTTACAGACCATTAAAGATGGAGAATGTGTAGGCTTCAACCCCCCCCCACCATAATATGTATGGGACGAATTCAGCCACTACCTATGGTGAACATTGAAATTCCATGATTAGAGGACCACAGCTTGTAGGTGAGAAAATGCTACAGTCTCATGGCAGGAATTTACACAGTTGAAGATAAAAATTTGTAAAATAAGGAGAGCAATAGGCGACATACAGGAAAAGTGTGGTAGACGGGAGACAGACCTTGAGCCACATAGAGTTTGGGGACTCAGGGTCCTCTCTCTTTCCCTTTCATTACTTACTCAATCAAAAAATCTCACACCACATATCGTCTGCAAACAGTTCATTTCTAACACATCCACCCTCCTCTGCAAATCCTTATCTACAGCCCATTCCTGATTTCCATATAATATTGTTGGGACTACTATACCTTCAAACATACCCATTTTTGCCCTCCCAGACAACTACCTCTCTTTCCAAACATTTTCAATTCGCCCATCCTATGACTCACTTCCTCTTCCATGGTTACATTCGCTGCTATGTTCACTCCTAGGCGTTCAAAACACTTCAATTCCTTGAGTTTTTCTCCATTCAAACTCAAACCCCAACAAATCTGTCCCTCAATGCTGCTAAAACTACTAACCTACCTTTCATTCACAATCACTCTCAACCTCCTCCTTTCAAACACTTTTCCGAACTCAGTCACCAACTTCTCAAGTTTTTCACTCAAATCTGCCACCAGTGCAGCATCATTGGCAAATAACAAATGACTTACTTCCTAAGCCCCCTAATCCCTTATAGACTGTGCATACTCACCTCTTTCTCCAAGTCTCTTGCATTTACCTTACTCACCACCCATTCCATAAACAAATTAAACAGCTATAGTGACAACAAACACCCTTGCCACAGACCAACCTTTGTATGGAACCACTCACTCTCCTCCCTTCCTATTTGTAAACATGCCTTACACCCTTGACAAAAACTTCTCACTAATTGTTAAAGCTTTCCTCTTTCACCATATATATTTAAGGACTTGCACAGGGCATCTCCATCAACCTTGTCATATGCTTTCATTATATCCATATACGCCACATACAAATCTTTCTGTTTCTCTAAATATTCTCACATACATTCATTGAAGCAAACACCTGATCCACAAATCCTCTAACACTTCTGAAACCACACTGTTCCTCCCCAATCTGATGCTCTATATATTCCTTCACCCTCTCAATCACTATTTTCCCATACAACTTACTAGGTACACTTAAAAAGCTTATAAATCTGTAGTTTGAACACTTAAATTTGTCTCCTTTGCCTTTGTACCTATACAAGCATTCTGCAAATCCTCAGGTACCTCACCATGATCCATATATAGGGTGAAAATTATAACTTACCAATCAACAACACAGTCACCCCTATCTTAAGAAATTCAACTCCAATATCATCCACTCCAGCTACCTTCCTGCATTTCATCTTATGTAAGGCTTTCAGCACTACTTCTCTCTTTACCAAACCACTCTCCATAACTCTCTCACTTCGTATACCACCCAACCCAAACATCCTACATCTGCCATCCTATCATCAAACACACTCTAAAGTCCTTTAAAATACTCTGCATCTCCTCACTTAATCACTACCTACTACCACTTCCCAATTTGCCCCCTTCACCAATGTTCCCATTTGTTTTCTTGTTTTTCACACACTATTAACCTCCTTCTAAAACATCTTTTTCTCCCTAAAGTTTACTGATACTCAACCCAGCTCTCATTTGTCCTATTTTTCAACCCTTGCAGCTTCCTCTTGACCTCCTGCTGCTTTCTCTAATATCTACCCCTAGTCATTTGCACTCCTTCCCAGTAAGTACCTCCCATATACCTTTCTTTTCTCTTTTACTAACAACTTCACTTCTTCATCTAACCACTCACTATCCTTTCTAATCTGCCCACCTCTCACTTTATGCATGCCACATGCATCTCTCATAAATGCTAGCACTGCTTCCTTAAATATCTCCCAATTCCCTAGCTTTGTTTGTGCTCACATTTTGCCATTCTACACTGGATCTCTCTTGGTATTTCTTCACACAAGTCTCTTTTCCTAGCTCACTTACTCTCACCTCTCTCTTTTCACCCATAATGTTTCCTTTTTTCCTGAAAACCTTTACAAATCTTCACTCTTGCTCCACACCATGTTCAACATTTATTATGTTCTCCAACATTATATTATCACCATAAAATCAATATTGTACTGGACTCATAATCAAAAGATATTTTCGGTGCATAGCTGAAAAGGTTAAGTACTGAGGTGCAAAGCTGAGGCTGTTTCTTGTTTACGAAGATATGAACAGATTTCATTACATACTTGACCATGTGTTGTCACACAGCTGAAATTAGTACATTTCAATTTTAAAATTACATTCTTATACAATTCAATCTGTGAAAAATCCAAACTAAACTCAGCAGCCTATATTTACCTTAAAGATGAATATCTTAGTCGAAATACACTGATGTTACATGTGAAATCACCCGCTCAAGAATGCAATGGAACCCACTCTTGTCCACATGAACATAAAGAATATGCAACAATAGCTTGCAAGTGAAAACCATAGCAATTACCAATTTTTCAAATAATAACAAGAATAAGGTAAAATAAAGTAAGGTTTGTTAAGGTTCTCATAAATTTCTGGTGATTCTTTATGTATTTTGGCTACAGTTCCCAAATATACATAGCCCTCACCACTGTAACCTTTGTTTACTATAAAAGAACAGGTATAGTACACTAAATCTTGTTCTGCTCCTTATATTTTACTCTTTAAAAGCTACACTACCTTTTTAAAACAATGTCACCCAGTGTTCAAAACTAGTTTTGTGTAGCTAAACATGTAATTAGTAAATTTACAGAGTAGGAGTACCAGAGAATTAACATAACTTTGAGGAAAAATACATATATCAATGGACTCTCAGCTGAGTACATGTGCTCTAGACTGGGTAAGCATGATTTTGAGTAATACTTCTATCTTAAGAATAAGTAAATGCGTGGGGACTGCAATGTTCCAGAAAACTGAGTGGCACATGAAAGTGAAATACTACTATATATCAAGAGAAGCTTTGAAAATCTCAAGTAACTTTACCATAGGGCCAAGACTTACCTTAATCACAGTTGAAACATAACAACATTTTTGTCAACTTCCTTCTGCTGTACTGGTTGCATGCAACAAGAGGAAGTAAACACACTCAGCAACTACAGCAG
>JAYMFT010132010.1:0-13011 GCA_038088735.1 Panulirus argus | reverse complement strand
ATATATATATATATATATATATATATATATATATATATATATATATATATATATATATATAGAGTGTTAATGGGATGGCCTTGATTAGGGCCTCAGCTGCCCGTGCTATCTCAGCTAACATAAAAAAAATATATTTGCCTTCATCTGCAGTGAATAAAATAAATTACAGAATTATATACTACTCAGCCACAGTGAACATGAAGGGGTTAACAGGAGTTTTTCATCAAAGTAAAGAAGCTTTTCATATCCAATTAAATCAGATATGTTGTGTTTTAGGAAAATTTCACATTAAGTTTCAAGCATTTTTGATAGACCTGTGGTTTATGATTCAGTGTGTCAGGTCAAGGCTGTGCAGTTTTGTTAACAGTATACTTGCCTCAGCTTGCTTCCAAAAGCATAGATTCATGAAGTCCTGAGTCTAATGTGGTCAGAGACATCCAAGTGTCTGAGCAAGAGGTTAGGAGATGGTGACTGATTGTTTAATAGAGCCTACTCCTCTGGGATTAACAAATCTGTTATTTGTTCATCTCTTCACATACTTTAAGCTCTTCTTTATAGTCTATTTTTTCTATGCTCACCCTGCATTTGCATGACTTTTTCATGTACATTCATTCATAGACATGACTTGCATGGTGAAAAAAGCCACACATCCCATTGCCAACGACTTATAAAATATATTTTTTGAGTCATATAAAGGTTAGTTAAGGGGCTGATACGTTATCTCCATTAAACCCATATTATATTGACTCCAAATTTGCATTTTCTAGACATGCAGACTCTTCCAGAAACACTTTTATTGTAAAAGGTTTTTACTTTTTACCATTATATTTGAAAAACTGTTTCCTACATTAGCAAGGTAGCATCAGGAAACTGACAAAGAAAGACACGTCCACTCACACACACACATATATATACATATACATACATGCACATATAGACATGCATACACATGTATATATTCATACTTACTCACCTTCAACCATTTCTGGCTGCAACCTACCCTAAGGAAACAGCATCGCCACCCCTTACGTCAGTGAGGTTGCTCCAGGAAACAGATGAAGAAAAGTCACATCCGCTCACATCCACACGTGAGCTGTAATGTGTGATGCACCGAAACTGCAGCTCCCTATCCAAATCTAGGCCCCACAGACCTTTACATGGTTTACCCCAGACTTTTCTTGGTTCAGTCTGCTGATGGCACGTTGACCCCAGCATACCACACCGTTCCAATTTACTCTCTTCCGTGCATGCCTTTCATCGTCCTACTTGTTTAGACCACATCCCTTCCATGGTTCCATTCACTGTCATGTCTACTCCCAGATATCTAAAACACTCCACTTCCTCCAATTTTTCTCCATTCAAACTTACATCCGAACTAACTTGTCACTCAACCCTGTTGCACCTAATAACCTTGCTTTTATTCACATTTACTCTCAACTTTCTCCTTTTACATACACTTCCAAACTCAGTCACCAACTTCTGCAGTTTCTCACTTGAATCAGCCCCAAGTGCTATATCGTCGGCGAACAACAACTGATACACTTTCCAGGCCCTCCCATTCCCAACATACTACATACTCGCTCCTCTTTCAAGATTCCTGCATTTACTTCCCCCACCACCCCATCCATAAACAAATTAAACAATAATGGTGATATCACAAATCCCTGCCACTGAGCGACCTTCACTGGGAACCATACGCTCTCTTCTTTTCAAACTCGTGTACATGCCTTACACCCTTGTTAAAAACTTCTTACTGCTTCAAGCAGCTTACCCCCCATACCATATACTCTTAAGATGTTCCACAAAGTATCTCTATCAACCCTGTCATATAGCTTCTCCAGATCCAAAAATGCCTCATAAAAATCAGTTTGTTTTTCAAAGTAATTGTCGCACACATTCTTCAAAGCAAACACCTGATCCACATATCCATTACCACTTCTGAAACCACACTGCTCCTCCCCAATCTGATGCTCTGAACATACCTTCACCCTCTTAATCAATACCCTCCCATACAATTTATCAGGTATACTCAACAGACTTATACCTTAGAGCACTATACATGTATTCTGCCAGTCCTCAGGCACTTCACCATGATCCATACATACATTGAATATTCTTACCAACCAATCAACAACACAATCAACCTCTTTCTTAATAAATTGAACTGCAATACCATCGACTCCCACCGCCTTGCCACATTTCATCTTTCACAAGGCTTTCACCACCTCTTCTCTCTTTACCAAACCACTCTCCATGACTCACTTCTCATATCACCCTGACCAAAACACCCTACACATGGCACTCTATCACCAAACACATTTAACAATGCTTCAAAATTCTCACTCCATTACTACCTGTTATCACTTCCCCTTTTGCCCCCTTCACTGATGTTCCCATTCGTTCATTTGTCTTTTACTAATTATTTACCTCCTTCCAAAATATCTTTATCTTTTTATTCTCTCTGAAGTTTAATGATACTCTCTCTCTCTCCAACTCTCATTTGCCCTCTTTTTCAACCTTTGCACCTTCTTCTTGACCTCATGCCACTTTCTTTTATATATCTCCCAATCATTTGCACTCCTTCCTTGTAAGTACCACCCAAACACCTCTCTTTTCTCTTTCACAAGCAACTTTACTTATTGATCCCACCACTCACTACCCTTTATAAACTGCCCACCTCCAACCTTTTGCATGCCACATGCCTCTCTTGCACATGCCATCACTGCTTCCCTATATACCTCTCATTCCTCACCCACTGCCCTCACTTCATTTGCTTTCACCTATTGCTTTCTACACTCAGTCTCTTCCAGGTATTTCTTCACACAAGTCTCCTTTCCAAGCTCACTTGCTCTCACCACTCTCTTCTGTTTTTTTGAAAACCTCAACAAATCTTCTCCTTCATCTCCACAAGATAGTGATCAGACATCCCACCAGCTGCCCCTCTCAGCACATTTACATGCCTATTAATTAATAAGTAATCTAATAATGTCGCTGAACATCTCTGCTACTCAAGATTTAGGTGTATAGAGCCATCACTTATCAAAAAACTGATCTCCAGGCTTGTTATGATGTACGAGAATCCAGTGCATTCTGGGGTAAAATGTCCGTGATGGATCAGCTCCGGCAAGAACAAGGCAAGAGAGGTGAAGAACCTGCTTGGCTGTCAACACATCCTTCACATAATGAAAGACAAGATATGCTAAATTCATTGATGTCTGAAGCTCTTACACTAAGAGATTCCTGTCAGGTAAGTCATTATCACACCTATCCATGTTTAAGTATGTATTTATGAAGATTATAACATTGTTATTATCCCTAGGGAAAAGGGAGAAAGAATACTGCCCACATATCCCATGTGTGTTGAAGCAAAGAGGGATGGGAGCACGGTGATGAAAATTCTCCCATCCTGTTTTACTTTCCAAAAGAAGGAACAGAGAAAGGAGCCAAGCAAGTTTTTTTCCTCCAAGGCTCAATCATTTGTTCTTGGCACTAGCTCACTCACACAAGAAATGGTAAACGCATATGAAAGAAAAACACTTATAATTTCCCACTGAGATGGGATGGTGTTATCATTGGCAGGAAACTTGGCATGGCCAGACATGAGCATTCCAAAAGATAGTATGTGTGATTCGTGCATAAGCTATATACACCAATCTTCCATCTGTATCTTTCTTATTAAAGATATCTTAATTGTTTTCCTTTTCTTTCATTCTTTCCTTTTTGACATTCACCTACTACAGTCATATGAGGTTCTAAGAGCAACTGATAAATCAATAAAAAAAAACCTATTCTGAGTTAGAGCATAATAAAGTTTGCCTCTCTATAATGATATTTATCTTGGTAACCAACCATAGGATTTTCATGTTTTAGCTCTCATTTTGAAGAGGATTTAGTCTACTTTTTATGTATATAATTTTTCCTTAATTGGTAAGGCCTAACATATAAAAATATCAAAATTCAATCAATGCCACACTTCCTCCAAGACAATCTCTTCATCCAATCCATGGTTCAACCGTTCCTGTTCCAAGGCCATTCAGGCAAGGGATCATGCATATTGGGCTTGGAAAAACTCTCCTTCCTCTGGCTCCCATTCAGCTTTTATCACTTCCCGTAATCACTGCAGGCACATTATCCGTGAGGTAAATGGTGACTGTTCTGACCCCTCTAACTAATCGTCCTGTTGCTTTGACATCTACCATTTCAAAAGTCTTTAAACACCTCGAAAATCACAGTCTTCAGTCTGATCACCAGTATGGCTTCCGTAAGGCAGGATCCACTGGTGATATTCTTTCCTATCTTAATAATGTCTGGTGATCATCCCTGAAAGATTTTGGAGAGTCAAGTGTAGTTGCCCTTGACATATCTAAGGCTTTTGACAGGGTCTCATGTCTAAGCTTCCCTCTTTTGGCTTCCCTCTCTCACTTTGCTCCTTCATATCTAGCTTTCTCTCTGGCCAATCTATCTCTGTGGTTGTTGATGGATCAGCCTCCCTCCTTTCTCCATTGACAGCAGTGTCCCTCAAGGTTTTGTCTTTTCTCTTAAACTTTTTCTCCTTTTTTTCAACAACTCCCTCTCCTTCACAAGCAGTCCAATGTGCTCATATGCTGACAACTTAATACTGCATTCATCCACATCCTTCAGTTTTGCTCCCTCTTCTCTTACTCGATCTGCATCTCGTCTTGACACTACTCAATAAACTCAGACTTGGACAGGATATCTCAGTGGGGTACACAAAATCTTGTTAAGGATAATGCATCCAAGACCCAATCTCTACCCATCTCTCTATCCAAAATCTCTTCACAACTTTCATTTCCCCTTTGATGGTTCTGTAATTCCACCTCTTGACTCAATGAACATACTTGGTGTTACTGTAACATCCACTCTCTCTTGGAAACCCAACATTATGGGAATAGTTAAGTCTGCCTCTAAGAAACTGGGTGTCCTGTTTAGATGTAACTTCTTCTCTTATGCGCAGTTACTCCAATTAAACAAGGATTGATTCATCCTTGTATGGGCTACTGCTCTCACATTTGGGGTTGTTCTAGCTCCGTATCCTTACTCGACAAAGTTGAGCTGAAAGCGGTCCTGTTTATAAACTGTCCTATGCTAACTTCCAAACTTGACCTCCTTGCCCCATGCCACAATGTTGGTTCACTTTCCCTCTTCTATAGGTATTACTTTGGTTTTTGCTCACAAGAGCTGGCTACTTCTGCACCCCAGCCACTAGCTAAACCACATAATACTCAGCAAGCTGCTGCATCCCCTGATTATTGTGTGGCCATTGGCAACTCAAGGGTGTGCCGTTTTGATAACTGCTTCTTTCCCCATTCGTCATAGCTTTGGAACTCTCTACCTTTTCGTGGCTTTCCCAATAACTATAACCTGGCTCATTTCAAAAGACAGGGCTTTGACTTTCTCAAAAATTTGTAAATACTTTCCCTGTCTTCGTTTTCCATTTCTTAATTCTCTCTGTATTTCAATTTGGTCTGTGACTGGAGTCTTCAACATAAAAAAAAGAAAAGCCTGTAATAAAATTAGTAATATTATCAATAATCTTCATTCTTTTCCCTGGGGATAGGGGAGAAAGAATACTTCCCATATATTCCCTGAATGTCATAGAAGGCAACTAAAATGGGTGGGAGTAAGGGGCTCGAAATCCTCCCCTCTTGTTTCACTTTCCAAAAGAGAGAACTAAGAAAGGGGCCAAGAGAGGATTTTTTCCTCTAAGGCTCAACTGTCTGTTGCTGATGCTGACAAGGGAAATGGTAAACATGTATGAAAAAATCTTAATTTCTCTTTTATTTTAATCATTTATTATACTTGATCACTGTTTCCCACATTTGCGAGATACCACCAGGGAACAGGGGAAGAAAGATCCATTCACTCATATACACACATATATACGGACATGCACATATATGCACAATACATATATATACATACCACCATATACATATATACATACATATACATACACATGCATATACACATGTACATAATCATACTTGCTCGCCTCCATCCATTCCTGATACCACCCTGCCCCACAGAATATAGCATTGCCACCCCTTGCGTCAGTGAGGTAGCACCAGGAAACAAACAAAAAGGCCACATTCGCTCACACTCAGTCTCTAACTGTCATGTGTAATGCACTGAAACCACACACATTCAGATAACGCAATCTGAGCCTTCGAGGAGGATGAGCACTCCCCACCTGACTCCTTCTTCTGTTTCCCTCTTTAGCAATTGAAACACAAGAAGGGGAGGGTTTCCAGCCCACCCGCTCTCGCCCCTTTTAGTCGCCTTCTATGACACGCAGGGAATACACAGGAAGTACTCTTTCTCCCCTATCCCCATTATTCTGAGAATACTCTCCAACCTCTATGAAGTGTCGATACACATGTGGCTAGTGAGGATGGACACTATTCTCCACTAAGTTATCATCTGGGTCTACTTTCTTTTCCTTGGCAGTGGCAGGTGGGTCATCTTGGCACTCCAGGATCTCTTCAAAGTAACTACAATGTGTGACAAGGATGTATTTAGTGAAAGCAAGATATCCCTGCACTTTTCAGTTGAGGTCTCATTATGTTCTAGATAATTGTAGGGGTATGTGATGTATGCTAAGTTGAGATGCAGGAGCTAAAGGTGTAGCAATGCCCTTTCTGTGGTCTGATTTAGTAGAGGTCTGCCTGGTTATACACACTCACAATAATATAGACATCTTTGTAGTCAGCCAA
Organism: Panulirus argus; assembly: GCA_038088735.1. Classification (NCBI taxonomy): domain Eukaryota; kingdom Metazoa; phylum Arthropoda; class Malacostraca; order Decapoda; family Palinuridae; genus Panulirus; species Panulirus argus. The sequence continues at coordinate 6,277 of JAYMFT010132010.1, read as the reverse complement.
TACACAAATTTCTTGGAATCTTTAAAGCTGACACCAGTCTCCACATGCCTCATGTGGTTTTGGAGAATTGTATCATCAATAAAACCATGGCACTGCATCTTGACCTGGAAGGGATGTGTCTGCCTTGTGTATGTGATTCACAGTGCATTCACACTGGGATATGAGTGGCCACACCTTGCATTCCCCGACAACACACTTGGTCAGCACAGTCACATATTATTTTTTTTAAGCAATACTTTTGTGCCACACATCATTGGCCCTTGACCACTTATGTGCTTGACCATGCCCTTTTGCAACTTCATATCTGTGTGAGAAGCTTATCTTGCACTAATAATACACCTTAATCATGCAATATATGTGCAGGTATCACCACTTCCCTCCTCTCTTTCTCTCTCACACACACACACATATATAGAGAAGGTAAAGGGGAGGGTAACAAAGATGGTTCAGAATTAAGAGCTATGCTACTGGGAAAGGACTGAAGGGTGACCTGATCACATCCTTTAAGTTTTTAAGAGATAGACAAAGTAGATAGTGGACAGTACTTTGAGAGATGTCGGGACAGAGTAACCAGAGGACATAACATGAAATTAAGTAAGAAACTTATATAAAGTTATAAGGAAGTACTTTTCTAATATAAGTGTGTTGGATAAATGGAACTGACTGACTGACTCGCAACACTTGCCTGATGCTTCTGGTAATATTGCATAGGGGTACCTAGTGACAGCACTAGGATCCCAATTCCTCTATCAAAGAATAAAGTACTGAAACTAATTGACTGAGGATGTGGTTAATGCAAACAGCATATGTAAATTTAAGAGGTTGCATGACAGTAAAGAGCACTCAAGAGTTGGGGCCCCTTCGTGTGAAATTCCCTCTCCACATGGTATATACATGTAATTACACACACATACCCTAGGCCCAGTCCACATTGGTTAGCTGAATGCATGATATTGCAGTTGTTCTCATTGCTGTTTTGCCATGCTCACAACTTATTTGTCATTCTGGTGTAGCATCACCCCATGAGTGTGGCCATAAGATCAGAAGACATTATCTTTTTGATAGGATTCTCACCCTAACTCATTGTCAAATGTTTATTCCCATACCATCTAACTGGGTAGAGAAGCGTGTAGCAGACATTTTGGAACCTCACTCTTGACGACTGGTTATTGCTTGATTCATCATTCTGGCTCAGAGCACCTCATATATCATACATTTTTCCCAAAACAATGCTCTATATAACCACTACACCTTAACATACAAATTTTGATAAGCTATGACTTGTTCAATCATGTATTTCATACTTATGCCATCCTTTAGGATACTGACTCCCAGTCCCAAATCCTTTCCTGAAAAGAAATTCACTTTACTTTGGGTTAGCTTATTTTCCCCAAAGTCATGTTTCACCAGAATTCAAGTTCCTTAAGTTTTCCAGCTACCTTCTCTAACCTGCATATGTTTAATTACAGTTCTCAATGTGCCAGCAGTTTGCCTGGTCTTCATATACTCTCAACACCTCCAACAGACTGAATTAACATAATCACTCAGTATTGAATTATTCATCACCCAATCCCACTAACAAGAGAACAGTTTTCTATATTTATCAGAGCATTCAGGCAGTCTTTTTCACACATCAATCATCTCACATCTGTGTACAATTATGTGGTCTTATCCTCTTGAACATGTGACCCATCACTCTTCTTAGATGTCAGTTATGATCTTTACATATTTAATTCGCCTCATTCACATATATATGTTTCATAAGTGTCTGTATCATTTCTTTTGGCCTTCCATGCTATGCTAGACATTTAAACTCTGTTGCTTCTTTCAAGTACTGTACCATATTTTTCCCAGAAACCTTTAGTCTTGACTGTCAACTGCTCAAATCCTTTTCACCATTTTTGTTAATCTATCTACCTATCACTTCTCTTTAACTCTGTTCCAGATACAAAGAGTAAATTAGATGTGTGCATCATTTCATTTTATCCACAATATTAAAATATAAATCTAGCGTGCTAAAGCATAAGGTAGTTTCCACATATCTACAGCATTTCTGTACATATTCACTTTAAAATCTCTAGTTTCGTACAAATATATCTATTCACATTAGCACCTACACACAAAATTCCACTAGTACAAATTATCAGTAATTTTTCCTTTGGTATCCTCATCTAATGTACCTCTAACCTTCAAAAGTCTACCTCTTTTCCTCATACCCTTAACTGTACAAGTATAGACCATCACAGACCTAGCTTCCTCATACCCTCAACTGTATAACTTATAGGTCATCACCAACCCAGCACTTGCCATTTTTCTAACAAGGCTTTACTAATCCTAAGCTTTCACTCACGTCTTTCTTACAATCATCATAACATATACATTTTCATCTTTGTTCTTTATTCTCAGTATTCGAATTTCAGCTATACAATACCACTGAAGTTGTTAATCTCAATTTTTATATATTTGGACCAAGGACAACTAATGTATCTTTTCAATAAGTTAAAAGTGGGACACCCATTCATTCATGCAAAATTGTTATATTCTCTCTACCTACATTCTTCAATTAATACTTCACCAGTTCTTCCTGGCCGGAGATGAAGAAATATTTTTTATTGTTTTCTTTCAGACCCTTCCCTCCTTGTATTTCAATTTCTAAAAGGGGAAACAGAAGAAGGAGTCAAGCAAGGAGTGCTCATCCTCCTCGAAGGCTCAGACTGGGGTATCTGAATGTGTGTGGATGTAACCAAGATGAGAAGAAAGGAGAGTATGTTTGAGGAAAGAAACCTGGATGTTCTGGCTCTGAGTGAAACAAAGCTCAAGGGTAAAGGGGAAGAATGGCTTGGAAACATCTTGGGAGTGAAGTCAGGGGTTGGTGAGAGGACAAGAGCTAAGGAAGGAATAGCATTACTCCTGTGGCAGTTGTGGGAGTGTGTGATAGAGTGTAACAAAGTAAATTCCAGATTGATGTGGGTAAAGCTGAAAGTGGATGGTGAAAGATGGGTGATTACTGGTGCTTATGCACCTGGTCATGAGAAGAAAGATCTTGAGAGGCAAGAGTTTTGGGAGCAGCTGAGTAAGTGTGTCAGCAGTTTTGATACACGAGACTGGGTATTAGTGATAGGTGATTTAAATGCGAAGGTGAGTAATGTGGCAGTTGAGGGTATAGTTGATGCACATGGGGTATTCAGTCTTGTGAATGGAAATGGTGAAGAGCTCATGGATTTGTGTGCTGAAAATAGACTAGTGATTGAGAATACCGGGTTTAAAAAGAGAGATATTCACAAGTATATGTATGCGAGTAAGAGAAATGGTCAACAGGCATTATTAGATTATGTATTAATTGAGAGGTATGTAAAAGAGAGACTTTTGGATATAAATGTGCTGCGAAGGCTAACTGGTGGGATCTCTGATCACTATCTTGTGGAGGCGAAGGTGAAGATTTGTCGAGGTTTTCATAAAAGAAGAGAGAATGTCGGGGAGAAGAGAGTGAGTTTCGAAAGAAGACTTGTGTGAAGAAATATCAGGAGAGATTGAGTGTAGAATGGCAAAAGGTGAGAGCAATTGAAGTGAGGGGAGTGTCGGGGAGTGCTCCACAGGAAGCAGCATCGCCATCCCCTGTCAGTGAGGTATTGCCAGAAAACATGAAGAAAGGCCAGATCCTCTCATATCCATTCTCAAACTGTCATGTGTAATGTACCGAAACTACAGCCCCCTATCCACTGCCAGGCCCCATACACTTCACATGCCTTGGTTCAGTCCATTGATGGCACGTTGACCTCAGTATACCACATCGTTCCAGTTCACTCTATTCCGTGTATGCTTTTCACTGTCCTACATGTTGAGGCCCCAATTGCTCAAAATCTTTTTCATGCCTTCCTTCCATCTCCAGTTTGGTCTCCCAGTTCGCCTTGTTCCCTCCACTTCTTACAAATATTTCCTCTCTTTTTTTTCTTCACTCGTTCTCTCCCTACGGCCAAGCCATTTCAACACACCCTTTCCTGCCTTATTGATCATACTCTTTTTATTTCCACATATCTCTCTTACGTTTTCATTACTTACTTAATCAAACCACCTCACACCACAAATTGTCCTCAAACATTTCATTTCCAACACATCCATCTTACTCTGAACAGCCTCATTTATAACCCATGCCTCACGACCATATAATATTGTTGGTACTACCATTTCTTTCAAACATACCCCTTTTTGCCCTCCCAGATAACTTTCTTTCCACACAGTCTTCAGCACTCCCAGAACCTCCGCCTCCTCACCCATCCTATGACTCACCTCCACATCCAAGGTTCCACTCCCTATTGTGAGAAGTTGATGCATGGTTCTCAAGGAAGTTAGAGTCAAATGTTCTTCTTGGTGTGTGATACAAGTTTTAACTAGATGTCAATTGAAGTAGACTACAGTTCACTAATGCATCAACTGATGTAGGCTATAGTTTACAGGTTAAAGACTTGGTTATGGGAACATATAGTGAGTTTAAATTGCATGTGTATTGGCATTTCTCACAGCAACAACCATTTCTGGAATGTAACCCTGTTGCTGGAGGGGGGCTATACATTTGGTGATATTCAACCTCAAGTGAATTGATTAAGATATTGTAGGACACTGTGTCAGGACAGATATTAGATAGACTCACATTTTTTTCAGGATTTCAGAGCAATCTCAGAATGAATTTGAATGTTATTAGCTGAAGAACATACATTGTGTCAGAAAAGGGCTTTTAAAAAAGAAAAAGCTTCAAGTTGGCTTTTTAAGTCTTAGATTTTTTATTTCAGATACTCCCCAGACATTATGGTAAATATCATCATATCCTGCATTGCCATGACAAGAGTGAGTGTTGCTTTGCACACACATAGATGTACTGGAGAGAAACATGTATTTGTATGGTATTGTTACTGAACCACGATATGAAGATTGTGATAGTTTATGATTTCAAGTCAAGATGGGCTCTGGGAAGTACATTCAGTATCCCCTTAGAATTTGAAGAATTTGAAATGAGTTATTATGAACCATTTTGATCTGTAAATCACATTGAAAGTGGTTCATTGGGAAAAGAAGTTAACTATTTTTTATGTTTTAGAATTTCTAGAAGATATACATGTACCTAAAGTCTTAAGTTAATGTCATAAGTCATTCTATTCCATTCACCCATTGGTATAGTATAGTACAATGTAGATAGATGCATAAAAACACTGACTGGCTAAATGATAATCCTAACACAGGTAGGTCAAGGAGGGATGAGTAATGCCTATTTACTTATATTATGACTGTGAACATCTCACCTTTAGAGAATCCTTTTAGTGGATATTGTAATATGTTGAGGTACATTTATGTATTTTTTAGAGTATAACAATATTTTGGTAGAGCTTTTTCATAAGTATCTCCTTGTTATGGTTGCAAATATTTTTCAGGTCGGCTTTGTGGGTCCTGCATGTTCTGATACAGTTGAGCCCATTGCAGGTGTATCAAAATACTTCAACATGCCAATAATATCATATGGTGCTGAAGGAGCCATATTCTCAGACCAAGAACATTTTCCTTACTTCTTCAGAACCATTCCAGAAAATAGGATTTTTCGGTAATTTTTTAAACGTGTTCTACCTTTTTATAAAGTCGTGCAGGAGATTATTTGAGAACAGCATGGAATACATGGGACTTGTCACAGAAACTGGATTCTTGATGTTATTCATTTTTTCTCATAATATGTTCTTGATAACTTAATTTTTTTTGTCACCCTTATGTGTTTCATTTCCTCAACCAGCGGGAATAACAGACCTGATATTTTTAGTGTTAATAACTTATGCATGAAATTTCTCATATTACTTTGGTATACACAATGAAGACACCTCCAAGTGGGCCATCCTCACTACTCACCTCCATATTTGTTATCTGGCAAGCACAGTATGTGTGAGTCAGGGATCATTGACAAATTCTGGACTTGTTAACATTTTTGAAACAGTGAAATCAGACAGTGGAAGTTCTTGCTGTCAGGTTAGATGCATTTTGCATCATGGTTATGTGAGCACATGCATAAGGTGTGTTTTTTACAGGAAAAGCAAACACTCTCCAACCTTTCTTGTGTACTAATTAGCTGACAGCTCATGACTTGCCATGACTTTTTCACTTCATGTGTGCTTCTGAACTTAGACCTGTGTTTGCCCGTCTTTTCCGTTTCTGTTTAAAAACCCAAACTTTTCCTTCTCCATGGAAACATGCTTTGATACATCCAATCCCTAAGAAGGGTGACCGTTCTGACCCCTCTAAC
>JAYMFT010131999.1:0-13011 GCA_038088735.1 Panulirus argus | reverse complement strand
ATTCTTCTTCATACATGTTCTCCATTTCCTGTGTCAGTGAGTCAGTACCAGGAACAGATGAAGAAATGGCCTTATTTGTTCACATCCATTCTGTCTGTGATTTCTAATGCACCAAAATCAGACCCCCTGTCCACAGCTAGGCTCCACAGACCTTTCTATGGTTTCCCACGACTGCATCACATGCCCTGATTCAGCCCATTGATAGCATGTCGTCTCTTGTAAACCACATCACTCCAGTTTGCTCTTTTCCGTACACCCTCTTGCATGTTCATGTCCTGAGCTGTCTAAGCATCTTTCCCTCCACTCTTCCACCTCCTCCATGGTTTCCTCCTTTTCCTTTTTCCCATCACTACTGACTTATATATCCTCGTAATCATCTTTTCCTGTTTCATCCTCTCCATATGCCCAAACCATTTCAGCACACCTTCACCTCTCTCATACATACCCCTCTTCTGCCACAACTCCCACTTACCCCATCATTTTTTATTTGATCAACCCTCCTTACACCATATATAATTCCCAGGCATTACATTTCTAGCACATTCAGCCTATCCTTTGCATTTTTTCAAAGGTCCATGCCTCACATCTGTATGTACCAGCAGGACTACTATACCACTGAACATACCCATTTTTGCTCTTAGAAACTGTGACCTCTCTTTCAACACATTCCTCAGTGCACTCAAGACCTTTGCCTCTCACCCACCCTATGGCTCACTTCAACTCCCATGGTTCTGTTTGCTACCATATCCATTCCCAGTATCTTAAACACTCCACTTTCTCCAAGTTCTCTGTGTTCAAACTCATACTCCAAATAACCTTTCTCTTTTCAGTGTTAAACCTAATAATGTTGTTGTTAATTACATTTACTCTCAACTTTTTCCTGTCACAGAATCTCACATGCTCAAGCACCAGTTTTTGAAATTTCTCATTCAAATCTGCCACCAATGCTATATCATCAGTAAACAACAACTGACTCACCTCCCTGGCCTACAATTCACAAGCAGACAGCATACCTGATTTTCTCTGCAGAAAAGCTTACATTTGCCTCCCTCACCACCTCATCCATTGACAGATTTAAACAGCCGTGTTGATCCCTGCTGCAGATGCACCTTCACCTACAACCACTCACCCTCCTCTCTCTTCACACACCTTACTTTCTTGTTTGAAACCTTCCTTTCACAAATCATCTTTGTCAACCCTATCATATGTTCTCTCCAGTCGAATAAATGCCACACACAAATTCATTTGTTTCTCCTGGTATTTTTCACACACATTATTCAAAGTAAATAACTGATCCACACATCCTCTACTAATATAGAAACTACTTTGTTATCCCGCACTCTGATGTTCTGTGTTTTCAACCAAATTCTTCAGTCACTGCTCATCCATACAGCTTACCCTGCATACTTAACAAACCAGTACCTTTGTAATTTGAATGCTCACTATTGTCCCCCTTGGCTTTATACAGTGGCACTATGCAAGCATTTTGCCGATCTTTAGGCACTTTACCATGGTCAATACAAACATTGAAAGTCCTTGCTAACCAATCAACAACCCAGTCTCCCCCCCGATGAAAAATTTAACTGCTGTACCATCTACTCCAGCTGCCTTACCACATTTCATTGTTCACAAAGCTTTGACTGTCTCTTCCTTCTTTACTAAACCACTTACCATGACTCTGACTTTACTTACATCCCCAACCCAAACACCCTACATCTGCTATTCTGTCATCAAACACATTCAACAATCCTTCAAAGTACTCACTCAGTCTCCTTTTCACTTCATTACTCCTTGTTATCACTTTCCCATTTGCCCCCTTCACTGATGTTCCCATTTATTCCATATTTTTTCGTACACTGTTAACCTCTATCCCAAACATTTACTTATTCTTCCTAAATTTTGCCCATTATTTGCTCACCCCAGATCTCATTTGCCCTCTTTTTCAGTCTTCTTGACCTCCTGCCAATTTCTCTTGTACATCTTCCAATCTTTGTACTCCTTGCCTGTAAGTACCACCCATACACTTCTCTTTTTTCTTTTACTAGTAACTTTATTCCATCATTCCACCACTCACTACCCTTTCTCACCAGCCCACTCTCACGTGACACACAGTTCTCTCACATATGGCTATGGCACATGCCAGCACTGCTTCCCTAAATACCTCCCATTCCTCAAACACTCTCCTGATATTGTTTACTCTCACCTTTGCCATTCTACACTCACTCTTTCCTAAGCTCACTTTCACTACTCTCGTCTCACCCATATGATCTCCTCTTTCCTGAAAAGGAACACCTCTACTAATCTTCACCTTTACCTCCACAAAGTAATGATCAGACATCCCATGAGCAGCCCCTCTCAACATGTTAACATCTAAGTGCCTACCTTTTGCAAACCTATTATTTGTTAGCACATAATCCAATAATGCATGCTAACTATTTTTCCTACTCACACATATACTTGCATATGTGTCTCTTTTTCAACCAGGTATTACCACTTTGTCAGTACACAACTTCACAAGCTCTTCAGCATTTCCATTTACCTTATTGAATACCTGGTCCCCCCTAGTTATACCCTGAGCTGCTACATTATTCACTTTTGCATTTATATCAACCATCACTCTTGCATAAAAGCTGCTTCCACACTCACTCAGCTGCACCCAAAACACTCACCTCTCTTCATCTTTCTTCTCGTGGTCAGGTGCAAAAGCACTAATGATCACCCATCTCTTGTAATCTGTTTTCAATTTTACCCACATTAGTATGGAGCTAACCTTCTTATGCTCTCTTGCACATTTCCATACTCCTGCTTCAGCAGTATATCTACTTCATCCTTAGCTCTCACTCTTGCTAACCCCTGACTTTACCATAAAGGAATTCCCAAACAGTTCTTCCCCCTTATCCTTCAACTGTGTTTCACAAAGTGCTAGAACATCCAGGTTTCTTTCTTCAAACATACTGCATCCCATCCCTTGCTTTATGTGGGATCCTATACACAATTTTGCTATTGTGTGAGAAATCTAATGCTACCAGTCCCTCTTTTTGGTGGTCAAAGTTCGCAATTATGCAGGTGTATATGGAAGAATGTGCATCAAAACTTCATTGAGGGTTGGTGGGTGGAATAAGTTTGGGTCCTCAGTGGAGCATGCCAAGTTCCCACCTGCGGGTCAGTCTTGCAGTTACTTGTGCGATTTGGATATACCTGCTGTTTTGATTTTCCTGCAACCCACTGTTGTTAATGGCATCCAAATATACAACAACATCTTCATCTACCCTATAACCAGTAGTTAAATGGAAGACCTTAGAAATAAAGCTAGAAATCTTACAATACAGCGTTTGGGTGTGTTCAATTATTTTTGCTAGAAATAATGTCTCATATTTATTAGATGACATTTCTGTTAATCTTTGTTTAATTCCTAATGTACTAATATGATGATTATATGGTTAAAATCCATTTGGGACATTATATCTCACACCGTTGCACACATCCTATTTTTCTTTATGTTTATTGGTTTGCTATAGGAGATTTCTCTTTGTGTGAAGTTTTTGCAGAGCATAATTCCTGCATAAAGCAAGGGATGGGTGTATCTTTCTATCCTTTCTTCTCATCTTGGTTACAGCCACACATGTTCAGACACCCAAGTCGAGCCTTCAAAGAGAACGAGTACTCCTTGCTTAGCTCATACTTCTGTTCTATCTTTTATGCTTTAAAATATATGAAGGGGAGGGTTACCAATCCCTTCTCTCACCCCTTTTAGTTGCCTTCTATGACATGCAGGGAATACATGATAGGATTCTTTCTCCCCTGTCCCCAGGGTAATTCATCAATACGGATATTAAAAATATGAATGACTCTCTTTACCCTAATATTGTCAAGAAAATGATTGAGAGATACAAGCTGTTGTTAAATGATTTGAGAGATACAAGCTGTTGTTATTTATTTTCACATGTAAAAATGGATAATCCAATACTGTATCATCATGAGCATGTAGCAAAAGGCCTTCTGATATGAAATAAAGTGAAAAACATGCATAGGTGTCAGGTTAGCGAGGGTTTTTTGACTGTGCCAGATGTGGCATCAGTCCTAGAAATCCACCAGAGTGTGAATGAAGAATTTGAATTAGAAGACTACACAGTAAAGATATCCAACAAATAATTTAGGGAACTAGACAAAGTAAGCTTCCAAAAAGATACTGACCATCTAAAATCCAGGTCCTGGCCCATGAAGTAAGTACTATAAGTGCTACATATGTGAACTGGGAGTTGATGGCCTTATATAAAGCAGATTCTCAATTTTATGCTTACTTGGGATGTTGTTGAAATGTGTTTTAAACAGTGGGATGATAGTTTAACAGCTGAGAGGTTTACTTCTTGCTGGTATAGTCCACCAGAAGCCTCTTTTCATTATTCTTTCTTGTTTTGAACAAGGTGGAACAGATCCTTGGTTAAGTTGCTCTGCAAGGGAATTTCAAGAAAATCCTAGCTTGCATTACTGATCAAGTCGAACAGGTTCTTAAATAAGTTTCCATGGAACAGAATTTCAGGTTGTATACAGGATGCAGAACCTAACATTTTGACTGAATCCAAAAATTTATAAATACTTTCCCTTGTCTTTTTTTCCCCGTTTCTTAATTCTCTCTACATCTCATTTAGGGCTCAGCCTTGATGTGGACTTTTGTGTGTGACTTGAGCCTAAAAAAAGAGAGAGAGAGAGAGAGAGAAAAGAAGAAGAAGAAGAAAGAACTTGGATAAGCTTCCATGGATCGGAATTACAGGGAGCTGTTAATGTCTGTGGTATGCAGGCCTTTAACTCTTATTTTTGAGCATGAAAACAGATTCCTGGATAATTTTCAGTGAAATGTTATGTCCATCTATATACTCAACTATAGTTTAGGTTAATACTATGGTTATGGCTAAAGTGAAATCTTATTGTCTGTTTTGGCTTGGCTGCAACGCTGCCTTGGTCATGAAGCTTTGGAACCTTCATATGAATCCTTGTTTTTATAGAATGATCATAACTCCCAAGTCATTTTGGGACCTCAAATGGAACTTCTTTTTTTGGTCTAGGATTCAGGATGAAAGAATCTTTGGATAGGATCCCTTTTTACCTGTTTTTACCCTTGTGTAGAAGTTTCTATTTTTTCTTTTCCATATCTCTGATGCCTGTTCCCTTTGGGAACTCCCATCAAGTGAGTGGCCATGGCAGAAGAATCTCCACTTATCACTGCTTTTACATGCCTCCCTAATGTACACCATTCCATGCATTCTTCCTCTGTTTCTCTCCCTCCAGTATTCCTCCACCCTATTTGCCCATGTCACATGTGGTCTTCCTCTCTCATCTACTCATTTAATTGTGCTATTATACACTCTCCTAGTAAATTCCCCATCTTGCACTCTTTCCACATAGCCAAACCACCTCAAAGTATTATGTTTCACCCACTCTACCACTCTACAGTTCATTTCCTTTGCATTCCCCGTCATACCATATCTCTCATACACCTCATTTCTTTCTTCATTCTGTCTGGTTATACCACATGCTCCTCTGAAATAGCTCATTTCCAAAGCCTGGTTTCCTTGATCTCAGTGACTCATTCCATGTCCATGTTTTGGCTGCGTAGGTGAGGGTTGGGAAGACTATGCTGTCCTTTAATCCTCTCTTCACTTCCATACTTATACCATTATGCTTCATTATTCTGTTAAGGGACCCAATGACTCTTCTACCTTTTAGTGCTCTCACTTTTGGGTAAAACCTTTTGTGCTTATTGGGATTAAGTTTTATCTGGTGCACTAGAAACTTAAACTTGTCCAGTATTAATTATTAGGAATTTTCACCTTTTTTCTGACCAAATGGTAGGAAATAAATAATTCATATATCACTGAGTTTGGATGGTAGTGTAATGAGGAGGAGGTTATTATACTTCAAACGGTTTCTTCTGCCTGTTATTCTGTATCTGCAGTGCTTTTTATCAGGGCCTTTAGCTATAACCTCGTACATACTGAAGTTGTTTGTGGTGACTTTTGGTTTTTCAGTTTGTGTGTTATCATAGTTTACATTATTTTCCATATTGGCCTTTATACCATACAGCATTTACATGGCATAGTGATGGTAACTATGACTGTACTGTGATTATCATGTATGTTGTTCCTCCACTTTGTTCTGAGTGTCTTTTGTTCTCGTTTTCATTTTTACTATAGTTCGGCTTGCCTTAACCACATATGGGAGATATAGGATTCGTACTGGCCAAGCTCTCAGTTCAACGAGAATGAAGCTTGTTGTGTGGCTGGCTATATGGGGACTGTTATGGTTAATGAACTTCATTTTGAATGTTCTGCCCATGGCATGTACACTTCTACTAAACATCTCTCTATCCCTGAGATATTTTTCTTGCCAAAAGTGGTTGGCAGTGTTCATGTCAGCTGGTATGCTGTACAAGTAGCATCTCCTAGGATGGATTCTCCTTTTCAAGAATGTTGCAGGTCAGGTCTTTTAAGGCATCTCCATATTTGATGTGAAAAGAGGAGAGTATCTACAAGTGAATACCTACAATATTAACTGCAGTCACACATTCTATGAAAGTCAATATTGGACTCATCTAGAACTGTTCAAGGTTTTATGTGAAAGTTTCTGTGAACCCTTGACATATCTAAGGCTTTTGACAGGGTGTGGCATTGGGGGTCTCATCTCTAAGCTCCCTTCTTTTGGCTTCCCTCCCTCACTTTGCTCCTTGATAACTAGCTTCCTCTCTGGCTGCTCTGTCTCTGTAGCTGTTGATGGATCATCCTCCCCTCTTTTCTCCATCAACATTGGTATCCTTCAAGGGTCTGTCCATTCCCCTACACTGTTTCTCCTTTTTTTCAATGATTTCCTCTCCACAGATAATCCAATGCACTCTTACGCTGATGATTCAGTACTGCATTCATCCACATCCTTCAATTCTGCTCCCACTTCTCTCTCTCAATCTGTATCTTGCCTTGACACAGCCTCCACAATAAACTCAGACTTGGACAGGATATATTAGTGGGTTATAGAAAATCTTGTTAAGTTTAATGCCTTCAAGACCCAAATTCTACCCATCTCTCCATTGAAAACTCCTCACAACTCTCATCTCTCCTTTGACGTTTCTGTAATTCCACCTCTTGCCTCAATGAACATAAATGGTATTACTGTAAAATTCACTCTTTCTAGGGAATCCCACATTACATGAATAGCTAAGTCTGCCTTTAAGAAACTGGGTGTCCTGTTTAGATGTTGGAACTTCTCTTCTGAAGAGTTGCTTCATTTATACAAGGGATTGATTCGTTCTTGTAAGGAGTACTGCTCTCACATTTGGGGTGGTTGTAGCTCTGTTTCCTTATTTGACGGAGTTGAGCCGAACGTGATCCAACTTATGAACTGTCCCAGCCTAACTTCCAAACTTGACCCCCTTGCCTACGCTGCAATGTTGGTTCACTTTCCCTCTTCTTTAAGTATTACTTTGGTTTTTGCTTGTGAGAGCTGGCTGCTTGTATACCCTCACCACTAGCTACACATTGCAATACTTGGCAAGCTGCTGCATCACATGATTATTGTGTAGCCATCAGCAACTCAAGGGTGGGCCATTTTGATACCTGCTTCTTTTCCTACTCATTGAAGCTTTGGAACTCTCTACCTTCTCATGTATTTCCAAGTAATTATGACCTGGTACATTTCAAAAGACATTTCTTTCAATTTCTCAAAAATTTGTAAATACTTTCCCTTGTCTTTTCTTTTTCCGTTTCATAATTCTCTATATATCAGTTAAGGCCCGGCCTTGATGTGGACTTTTGTCTGTGACTGGAGCCTTCAAAATAAGAAAAGGAAATATAAATTTCTTATTTCATGTTTCAGTATGTTGAATAGCCTTTCCATCTTTTGTAATGAGGCTGTCATGAATTTTTGTCATATTTTCTTGGTATGTTCCAAGTTTAATGTAACTGTAGATATAGTTACTCTGTTTCTTCCTAGCTGGGACACTTTTAAACTAAAGTACAGTAATTCTTTAATTTAATGGACCCCTATATAATGGAATTCAGATTTAGTGGACAGGGCAAATAGTAATACATTAATTGATAATAATTGAAAAAATGAATAATAAAAAATCTCAAACAGCGCACCATGCGCATTTCATATCGTACTTGTTTTTGGTAGCATGAGGTATACTTGCTTTGGTGATGTGGTGGGGTGAGAGAAACACAGATTGGGTGGGAATCACTATTCTGATTCTAATGTTTCGACAGAGTCTTGATCATAGAATGGGTACAGAAGAACAGGATTCCAGCTTATATACATGTCATTGTTGGCCTTCGCCCCCCTGGGTATCTGGTGTGACCTCCCGAATGGTTGCGTCCGGTGTTTGACCTTGCAGTCTCTGCCATATTCCCCCTGGATGCTCCTGCTGTGACTGACCTCGTCGTTTCCATCAGGCCGCCTCTGCCACAGTGATCTGTCTCGCAGCTGCTCTTGCATGACACACAAAGCCGACCCACTGATTCATGTTTTCTTTTGTTGCTATGTAAGCCACCTCAATTGTTTTTCTTACTTTTCTCGACTTCCCATGTTTAATATTTTCATCCCACTCCAGTTTGGCAGGTTCCCTTTTTCCTCTGCATGCACCACCGGTGAGTTGGAGGTTCCTAGCGCCCCTTTAACTCTCTGATGGTGCATGCAGAAGAAAAAGGGCACCTGCTGAACTGGAGTGGGATGACAATATTAAGCAAGGACAGTTCAAGAAAAGTAAAAAAACTATTGAGGCTGTTTACATAGTGACAAAAGAAAACATGAATCACCGGGAGGGCTTTGTGTGCCTTGCAAGAATTGCCATGAGACAGATCACCGCGGCACAGGTGACGAGATCAAGCTTGATGGAAATGATGTGGTCAGTCATGGCAGGGGTGGCCAGGTGGAACATGACAGAGGTTGCAAGGTTAAACGTTGTGCGCAACCATTTGGGAGATCACACCAGGTACCCAGGGAGGTGAAAGCTGATGACGACATGTATGTAAGCTGGAGTTCTGTTCTTCTGTACCCATTCTGTGATCAAGACTCAGTCAAAATGTTAGAATCAGTATAGTGTTTCCCACCCAATCTGTGTTTCTCTCACCCCACCACATTACCAAATTATTGTGGAATATCCATATACTCACTTTGTTTCGGTCTCAGTTTACCTCAAGGTATCGTGCGGTCAGGTTGTATAAAAAGAATTGTGACTTTATCGAATGATTTTGCAATCCTTACACTCAAAATGGCATCAAGTGATGCAGGAGTTAAAAGAAAACTTGTGAACTATATATTGTATATTGTATCAAAAATTGGTTATATTCAATAAACCGGACTTTCGGCATTAACGGACACCCCCTCCTCCCCTCTATTAATCCGTTAAATCGAGGGATTACTGTATATTGTTATTGATGCCCTCACTTTGTTATCCTTCAAAGATTGTCATGTATCTTTATTTTTTCTATTTAGGCTGTATAGTACAAGTTCTTTTACTTCATAATTCAAGGGCATCATCCCTCAGCTTTGCTTGTGAAGTGTTTCAGATTTTTTTCTAAATTTTTGGTTTCTCCTTGTCTTGATGACCATATTTAAAGTAGTATCAGAATTTGCATTTTTTGTATTCTTCACTGATGTATTAAACAGCTTCATCAACAGTATTCATCTTCACTTCTCCCATTACTTGACCAGGTAATGTTATTTTATCAAAGTGTTTTCCATATTCTTGTTTTTCAAGTAAGATAACTCCCAGGTCTCTAACTATGTTTTATTTACTGATTTTCTCTATTGAAGTGGAACTTTGGTTTGCATGTGTGAGGAGGATATTGAAGGATTTATATCTATCTATCTATCTATATCTCTGACACCTGTTCCAATTGAATCTCCCTCAAAGGGGTGGCCACGGCAACAGAGTCTCCATAATTAAAGCACTCCAGTTCCACTTATTAGCTTTAGTGCCTCATCCTTAACAGGCCACTGGCAAAGGGCAAGTCAAGAGTATATATAATAATATTAGCATTTTCACACTAATAATGAATTCGAAGATGGCAAGTGGCTAGCACATATAGGAAGGATGTTGAAGGTGTTGTGAGGACAGTGAGTGTCAAGCACATGTGGGAAGGATATGGGAGGTGCTTCTTTCTTTAGAAATATTTTAGGTGTCTACTTATCATTTGTCACCAAAGTTCTCCATTTGTCCACGTTTATATGAAGAGAAAATTAGGCACAGTTGTTTCCTAATTTCCCCCACATAAGAAAGACCAAGCCAAAGGGTGGTGGGATTGGCCTTTTCATGGGGTTATCATGCACAAATGACCCACAAGTTTGAGGCTGTACACCTATATTGATTGTTATACAGGTTTTAAGAGAGTAGAAATTTACCTATGCCTTCCTGGCAATGAAAGAGACTTCTGTAGGCTGCAAATGGTATGATGAGTCAGTTGGATATCTAAACAGAGGAAGGGAAAGTTAAACTGTCTTGTGATGAGACTTTCTCTACAGGATGATGGGAGTAGTTTAAAGGTTAGAAATCCCTCTTCAAATGTTGGTTCACCTTCCCTCTTCTATATGTATTACTTTGGTTTTTGCTCCCAAGAGCTGGCTGCTTGTGTGCCCTCACCACTAGCTAGTGCACACAATAATCAACACACTGCTGTATCACATGATTCCTGTGTGGCCATTGGCAACTCGAGGGTGGGCCATTTTGATAATTGTTTCCTTCCTTACACTTTGAAGCTTTGGAACTCTCTACCTTCTCATGTTTTTCACAATAACTATGACCTAGCACATTTTAAAAGACAGGTTTTTCACTTCCACCAAAATTTGTAAATACTTTCCCTTGTCTCTTCTTTTTCCCTTTCAAAATCTTCTCTATATTTTAATTATGGCCCAACCTTGATGTGGACTTTTGTCCTTGACTGAAGCTTTCAACACAGAAAAAGGAATGTGTGCCAAAATGAATTTTTCTGAAGGTAAATCTGTATGCTACCAAGGCCAGTGCTTTGTTGCTTTCTTGTCTCTCTGGTCTCTTGTGTAGAAAAATGGGAATGGATGACCTGACTAAGCTTGGATGCAGACTTATCTGTCCCTTAGTAAACTTATGGAGATAGTTCTTTACAAAGTAACTGGTTTTATGGATTTGCTATTTCTGGTAGCCCCAACCTGGGACAAGGAGCTGTGGTACTAAAGACTGCTACAATTGTGTAAGGCCCACTGTTTAATTCCTCATGACTTTCTAAGGACATCTTCATCTCCCAGTGGGGGCCAAGATTCAGGGTCCTGGAAACTAATTTTTTTCTCAAATGTATGTATAGACAGAGGTTCTTGGAGTACTTAACAGAAGACCTGCATAACATTCATCCAGTGCTAATAAGTTTGCAAGTCATTTCAATCCTTCCGAGAAGAACATGACTAAAGATCCTATTGAAAGTGACAGACATTTTATATTGGAATTTCTGTCTAGTGTTTACAATATTTTTCATGATGAAATAAGGTTTGTAATACTTTGTTGTAATTTGAGTACCCTGTGAGGACCTCTTTTGACTGGTTTTGGCATTAATCTATTTGATCTTGTATGGGACAGACTCCATAGATTCTTAATGAGGGAACTAGTGGGATTACCGTATCAGCCAATGTAGGAGCTATCCAAGTCCCTAGATTTCTTTCATTGTAAAATATTTATGGGATATACATTTCTTCAATACCTGTGGAAAACCCTTTTCCTCATAGTCCTATTTCTGGAAAATTCACACAATATCCAAATACAGCAGTCTTTCATTTTTGGCAATGA
Source organism: Panulirus argus (assembly GCA_038088735.1). Classification (NCBI taxonomy): domain Eukaryota; kingdom Metazoa; phylum Arthropoda; class Malacostraca; order Decapoda; family Palinuridae; genus Panulirus; species Panulirus argus. Next base: position 1,214 of record JAYMFT010131999.1, on the reverse strand, counting down.
CCTTTTTGGGTGAAGACTAACCCAAGTCAGATGTTCACAGCCATTAATCATATTGCTAAGTTTGGATATAACCTTATTTTAATTACTTTTTGGAAAATTTATCTGCAATAGCACCTCCCTTTATGCCTGATGAATCTCCCAAGGATTTCATTGGCTTCCTGAAGACTAGAACATTTGTTTGTTTGTCCAAGAACCTTGAAACCTTGTTCAGCTACAACCAGACTTATCTACAGGCCCTCAGTGTTGGAAAGTAGGTGTCTGTCTCATTTAGCACCTTTGTTGAATAATACTCTAACATGGCTTTTGTGGATCTCTGGCATGAGGCTCTGGGGAGAATCCTCCCTTGGGGGTAGAGATTTTATGCAGACTCCAGATTACTATTAGAGGGTATTTATTGATTTGAGTCTTGCATTTCTCTTATTGGGTTAAAGCTTTTCTGTAAACCCTCTTCCTTAAAGTGGTTATGCTCTCATTGCTCATGGGACTTACCAACTGAGGAGAAAAATCTAGACATTTGAAGAATGAAAAACCTTTTCTCTCCATGGTGGAGCCCCATGAGCAGTTTTTATCAGTTTTCTTCCCTTTCCTTCATGCCCCCTCTTTTTTCAAAGCCCTTTTCTAACTCTTGGTTTTGACTCTTTTGGGGCTGACACCAATGATTTACACAATCTGAATACTGCAGAATGCTCATGTCCCTGAGTTGGAAAGGCCAGTAATGTCATAATTAGGGCATTCACCAGTTGGCTGTGGGAACCTTGTTAATGAGTGACTAGCTATCAACAAAGGCAAATGGTTGTAAAGGGATGGAGAATACCTATGATTTCCCACCAAAAAGGGTAGGGAAAGAGGAAAGGTCTAACCCCCCAGCCAAGCTTGCAATCTCTTGTTGTTTGCTGGGCTATACCTTAGAAAGAAATGGCTTTTCTTTTTTCAAAACCCATATTTTTCACTGTCTCACTCACCGATTTTTGGATATATTACTCATCTTTGTAATATCTTTCTCTTCATCATACCTTTTCTGTATTTTTCTGAATTATAATCCTATTTTATGAACACCCACATTTCATATACCATCATCTCCAGTCATTTCTTTAAAGTGCTTGTCTCCATCTCTTACAGACTTCATCCTTTGTCAAACAGTCATCCAGACTTATGTAGAACACCCATATTTTTAACACAAGAGCTCCCTCCTGGACCTGTTGCCTCCTTCCAAA
>JAYMFT010131988.1:0-13011 GCA_038088735.1 Panulirus argus | reverse complement strand
TTGAAATATAGAGAATTATGAAACGGAAAAAGAAAAGACAAGGGAAAATATTTACGAATTTTTGAGAAAGTGAAAGAACTGTCTTTTGAAATGTGCAAGGTCGTAGTCATTGGGAAAGACATGGGAAGGTAGAGAGTTCCAAAGCTTCAACGTGTAGGGAAAGAAACAGTTATCAAAACGGCCCACTCTTCAGTTGCCGATAGCCATACATTAATCATGTGAGGCAGTAGCTTGCCGAGTATTTCGTGGTCTAGCTAGTGGTGGGGGGATACAAGCAGCCAGCTCTCGGGGGCAAAAACCAAAGTAATACCTATAGAAGAGGGAAAGTGAACCAACATTTCGGCAGCAGGGCAAGGGGGTTAAGTTTGGAAGTTAGCCTGGGACAGTTGATAATGTACGACTATTGAGATATACTGGCTTATGATATATATGAAACGTAGTGACCTCTTGCTTTACGGCTTCTCTTAGCTTTTTATGCATTCGGTGCACGTTTGTTGCACCAGCAGGTTGTAACACTTAAGTGTTGAGAATAATCAGCAAATTTTTCAAATTTGTTGAGGTATCCATGAAAGTATCGTGTAAGAGTGCCATTTTCTGTGTTAATATGAGACTGTAGAAAATGGTCACTATGTTGTTTACCGTACTCTGTTTTAGATCTGAAAAACAGAGCAATTCAACAGTGAGAAATAATATCAAACATATAAAAGCAAAGCCTGAATGGACGGGAAATGAAATGAGTTGGAGAATTATCAATATGATCAAGAGCTTAATCCTACCATAAGGGGGTGGTGATTTTCACATTAATATCGATTAATGGATTCTTTATAGCTAGCACAGCCCGATCCATACCCATCCAAACATTCAGAATATCTTTTATATGAAATCCCTAAATGGAAATATCAAATGTATTTCGAAGCAGCAGCTGTTAAAAGGGGAAACTGGAGGATTATCAGGAACAGTAATTGTCCTGATGTCTCCATACACGCTGATACGCTTATAGAGTAAATGTCCGGATATCTTTGAATATTGCATACATGAGGAATGTCAAAAAGCTGTATCAATATGAATAAGATAATATGTTGGTAAACTAGGTTCCTAAACTATTCTAATTAAGCTAAAAAAAAAAAAAAAGATTACGCATAACGTTGGGTCACTTATTTCGCGGAGTCATACATTTCGCTTGACAACGACAAAACTTATTTTCTCTTGGTTCTTCTATATCTATTACTTCAATAATAGATCTGACTCTTTCCTCTATTTCAGTTGATCCTGAGATAGGAATACCATTCTTCTTTACTTTTTTAACATACATAAGCTGGTTGCTATAAGAAATGAGTCGATATGGTTTAGTAAATCCTGTAAACTTGGATATCTGTTTAGTGACACAGGGTTTGGCTACATATAAGCGTGACGAAGTGAGCTATCAAATATAAGCACTATTAAAAATCAAGCACTATAAGAAATCCTTACTAAAGTCCCTAACCACTCAGAGTCTTCTATTTCTTCATAAATAAACTGAGTAATCTATTTCATACCTAATAAATGATAAAGAATTCCTTTAACTAAACATATCAGGTACAATATGTTTGATAGATATACAAATAATATTTATAGAATTCAAAGTATGATTTTATGTAGGTTTAATGTATTTATTGTTCTCGCCTCTAATGTTGCGTCGTCGCTGACAATTTTGTACGTTGATTCAGTTTGTGTGACAGTTCTTTAGGGTGTTCGCTGCCGTGTCAATAATGTTTTGAATGGCTCAATACACTTAAACCGGGAAGATGATGACTAAGGCACTAGGTTATTGCCAGTGTTGTAGAAAGCCAGTGTAGTGTGTGTGGTGAAGTGTAGGTGGTCGAAAGAGGACTGGTGTGGTGCTTGTAGTCGTCATGGCAGGGCAGGGGAAATTTGACGCTCTGACGAAAGAACTCATCACTCATGTCTTAGGGTTCCAGGTAAATTTCAGTTCCCCTGCTTTCTCTGGTTTAGGAGGGCTCTTTTATGCAGTGACAAAAATCGTATCAAATTAGTTAACTTTAGGGTAATTGTTTGCTTAATCTCGCATTTTCTTGGGGTCATGATGGTTGTGAAAACATGTCACTGTACATTTAGAAAGAGTTTTTTCTGCTTGTTATTTTTTGTAGGGCCCCGCATAAAATGAAGAGTGAAGAAAGGGAGTAAGATAACATATGTATTCACATCAAAACCAGATAATAGCATAATTGCTCCATGAAAATAAGGGTATAAAAGATTTGTTACATAGATTTTAGGAAATGACGGAATGAAGGAGGAAAGGGAGAAGATAGCATATAAGATTGACAGTGTAAAATAAGTATATACAGTGTTTGCAAACAACATTGTCAGCCTCCCCCATATATTTTCAAAGGCAATACATGGCAAAGGTTTACTGTGGGTACAGGCATATGGCAGTCATAGGTTGAAATCATTGTACAACTGGTTGCTGAAACTAGTTTCTCTAATAGTGTGAGCACCAGCAACCTGCCTCAATGTGTTTCAGGCTATCTTGAGGGAATGATGATCTTTTTTAATACTCTTCCAGGCTACCACTTCATTTTAGGATTTTTGCTTCAGAGTGCTGTATTTCTTCCATATGTGCTTCAAGATGGTTGACTTATCTTTCTAAGGCAGCAAAAAGCCCGAATTATTGCCTGGAAGCAAGAAAATGTGGGTACACATGAGATTTCTAGGCACACCAGTGCTCAGAACACATATCAGGCAGCTGCTTTTTGCAGCGCATCAGTGCCTCATCTCATTCAGGAGAACAAGACCCTCTGGACCCGAAACATGGACCTAGACTACTTCAGGAACCTTGCTTGTTCGATGCCCAGACGTTTGCAAATGGTAATCAAGGCCAAAGGCAAGACAATAGAGTGCAAAAATGCAATTTTGTCCACTTTTGAAAATGTATGGGAGATGGACGAGGTTTTTTGTGAGCATTGTACCACAGACTAGAGCATGGCATATAGTTAATGATATATAAAGCCTTACAGGAAGGGGCTGTTAGAAAGGCAAAGCCTCTTAGCGAATAACTAAACTAGTTCCCTCAGTTACCCTAGTTTTCTGGTTTTAACAAATAATCATAAATACTCTTTCAAAACTAAGGAATTCAATTCATGGGTGGGGTTGATGTAACATTGATAAAATCAAAATGGGTCATCATAGAATAAAGGGTGAGAACCACTGCCTTATTGTGTACATCCATCACTCTGATACCATACTGTAAAAGCATTTCCTTACATCTTATGAACAAGTATCCTGTGGTGACTCTTGCCATCACTTCTGTTTGCTCATCTTTGCCTTTATTAGAAAAACTTTGCTCTGTTAACATTGTCAAACTGGTGTAGTAACTTGAGGGCTGTGATCAAGTCACCCCTTCTGCTTCGTATTTCGTGGGCAAATTTATGGCTTCTCACCTATCACTGACAATGATTTTCATAAATGTCCGTTCTGCAGACAAATATAGTGACAGTATATAATACCATTTAGAAAGATTTATGGAGGAAGGATGATAAAATGCATAAGCAAAATGAGAAAGTGTATTAGATCAAGTAATATAATTCTTGTCTGTTGGAAGATCACATCTGACCATTTTGCCTGGAAGTTGTGTGAAAGGAGGGCCTCACAAACAAATTGTTACAGAGAACTTGCATATGTCCAAATGTAATTCTTGATTTTGAATTAGTGCTTTACTAGGTTCCATTTTTGTCAGATAATTAAAACATGCTCAAGAGAAAAAGAAATAATGTTACTCCTTCTATTAGATATGTAAAACTCACTGACACTTTGCTTTTCAGCAGCAGTGGACCAGACCAAGACTTGTACAACTTTTAGAGTATTTTTTGTTACTTTTGAATGTTAATTTATCATTCCATAAAGGAAAAAGTACATTTTTTTTTTTGCATATGAGGAAAACAGGAGAAAATAGTCCTGTGCATGAATTTAAGAAATAATCCTGGAATTTTTTTTGTCAGTCATATGTTATTTAAACACTAGATAGATGATGATGAAGTTGAATCAGTATAACAAAATCAGACATCCCTTTGCTGCATTATTTTTCAATTGTTGTAGCTCTTTTGATGTAATGTAATCTAGAGATGTGATGTATTTTTCAGGAAGGTGAAGAAAATTTTGTACGAAGTGAACAGTTTGTCTTGTCCAACCTGTTGTATCACCATTGTTTAGCAGTTAACAGTCATGCTATTCGTCGCTCCATTGAGGGCCTTGCACTGAAATTCACCATCCATGGTCAACACCATCGAGCTCAACAGCTGACTTCCCTCACTTCAAAATTTCTTGCTTCTCCTCTCTTCAAAGATCACTTTGAGGTGAGCTTGAATAATGATTATAAGCGGAAGTATGATTTGTGGTATTATTCTGTTTTGTAACTTCATCTGATGAAGAGCCTGTTATTGCTGAATTGTTAAACTTCATTTGAATCTTTATACAAGTTCATCGCCAAGCTAAGATTCCAAAAAAACTTCTGTGTAACTGGAAGCATATGTTATTGAAAATTCATGTGATAAGGGGAGACAGGTTATTTTGATTCCATTTAATGTGAAGTCATAAGGCCAGAAAATGCTTGGGATCTTAAAGAATAACAGCCACTGTTTTGTATGTATTGTTGTGCAAAATTGCATTTGATAATGATTTAATTGTTTGCATTTACTGGACTTGAGGGATTATTACCATAGCTTTTTGAGGAAAGAAGTTATTTTTCCTTCAAGTTTCATTCAGACCAAATCATGCTCCTTGATCTTTTGCCAGAATTGATTTTTGATATAGATATAAAGATTTTATTTTGTACACTTCCTGGTATTGTAGAGTTTTCCTCTTTACCTGTTTTTTTTAATAACTCATCCTCTATGAAAGGTTAGTGTAGACTTTGAACAATAAAACATGCTGATATATCTAAAGATGGATTTTTCAGGAATTTGGAGAACACATAGAGTATCTGTGCGAAAGAATGTTAACTGTTACAGAGAAATCCCAATAAGAGATCTGGATTTTATCCTTAGTTTTGACAGGGAATAGTCACTCTGAAGAGTTATAGTTCCATTTATACCGTTTTAATAGTTTTAGTCGCTGAGTTTGATTCTTTGTAACTAGTGCATGATTGAATTAATGTATTAAGTGATATATGTAATTGAGTAGGGGACCACTATTTTATTGTTAATCAGACTTCCCATGTAATGTTGCCTATTGTTTAGGCTTTCAACATATTTCGCTGTCATTCTTAATCTCTTGTAAAGCCTCATGGTAGGTTAAAGAATGATCAAATATAGAAATCTTGTTTTCCTAAATGGCCAAACTTTTCAGACTGATATAGAATGGTCCTTATTGTCTCTTATGCTGCACTTGAGCAATAGCCCTACACAAGTACCAGTGCAAGAGACCCAGAGCAAGACTTCTTCACCTGAAAGCTTAGATTATGCAGATGAAGAGCTGATTGATTGGGCTGCCCATCTCAGGAGTGGTGAACTAGAGTATGTTCTTGGACCAGAAGAACCCCTGTCTGTAAGTTATCTTTTTTATGGTAACTTATACATTTCAGAATTATCTTTGGTCTTCCACTAAAGTTGCTAAAGTTGTTCAGTTGTTTTCCCTGTGGAACTTGTTTGACAAATTAGATTTACCTTAGTCATAAGGCAAGTTGAAAGTAACTATTTTGCATATTTTAAATGGGGATAGGGTAGAAAGAATACTACCCACGTACCTCTTACGTTCTGTAAAAGGCGAATAAGGGGGATGGGAGTTGGTAGCTAGAAGTCTTCCCCAGTATTTCCTTCCAAATTAAAGAACTGAGGAATGAGCCAAATGAGAATCTTTTACCCTCTAAGGCTCAGTCATCTGGTCTGGGTGCTACCTCATTCACGAGGGATATAATGAACACATACGAAAGAGAGGGAAAATTTGTTTTGGATGTACACTCTTTTTAAGATGGCAAATATTGTTGTCTTTCCCTGCTTTGGTATTGAAAAAGTGGTCTCAAGAATAGCCTTTAAATCATAAGCATCACAACTAATGCAGTTTCACCTCCAAAAAATCTTAATCCAGATGGAAAGAATTAAGAGGTACAGATATATATAAATTAACTAGTTGATATCATGATCATTATAGGACTGGTCATCTGATGGAGACTCCAGTGATCATGAGGACATTGATAAATCCAATGTTCATGTTAGTTCAGTGAAGAATAAACTTCCAGACTACACAGAAGCACAGCCTCTCATAAAGCAACCAACCTCCCGAGAGTTACTGGAGCATCTTCATAGAGCAAAATCTTGGTTGTCAGCTAAGACACATGTGCAGTACTGGGGACCAAAGTGTCCACAAGAATTGCCACAGTCAGATCACCCAGCTGCCATTGTAGCAAAGAAATGGTAAGTTCCTTTCTTTAGTACCTTCTGATTAAAGATGTCTTTGCAAATCCTGAGCCTGTTACTGACTGAAAAACTGATGTCATTTTAATTGTCATGTATATTGATAGTTTAGTTAAGGGGACATTAAGTTAGGAAATGAAATTATGAGTTTTTGGTAGAGTCAACATGAGCTGCATCTATTTATGTCTCTTTCAGGGAAGCATTGCCCCTCTTGTCATGTTAGTGGCAAGGTATAGAGTTTTCCCAGTCACTCTTCCATCATTTCATTCAAAGATGTGTAACACCCCTCAGGATGACACTGTTAATTTATGTAGCAGTTGTAACATGGAGTTAAGACAGTTTTTGCTAGAATAAGAACATTTGGCTATATTTATGTATCATACTGTGCATAATTGTATTAATGAAAAAAACAGTAATATAATACAGGTTGGACCCTCCTAAGTTGGAAACCTTGGAACCTGAGTGATTCCTGATTATAGAATTTTCCAGTTCATAGATGGCTTCATGTAAGCTGTATGGTAAAATATACCTATATAAATATATATATATATGCTGGTCAGCATAGTCTTGACTGAAGACCAGAATCTCTGTATTAAGACATTAAGTATTATGGTTATTCAGTAGGCTAAAAGTGTTAAGCTATCTCTGAGTCAGCCAATCCTGGCCTTTTATTTCTTTAACTCCAGCACCTTCTCCCTAGCCTCTGACAGCCCCAACATGCATGATCCTGAACTATTTTGGGTAAGTATCATATATACCATACTTAAATACATTATTTTGAACTTTATTTTTTATTCTGGTATGCAGATTGATAATGTTCTTGCTCTCTACTGTATGTTTATTGACATTTTGTTCTTATTCCTTTGTCCCATTGTATTATGTGGTGAATTTGGTTCCACTACATAGCTTTTGCCTCCACTGTGTTTTTCAGGAACTCACCTCAAGTGTGAACAGGGATATCTGTACTGTAAGCCAGATGCTCACCTCATTATGCTTTACATGGATAATTCAAGGACTTATTAAGTTTCCATTTCTGATATAGATATTTGAAACATATTTTGTACTGAAGAATGCTAATTTCGTATATACCTTCTCCTTTGTCTTTCAGGGAAACAAACCAAGGCTTGAGAGGTTTATCACAGCACTTGAGTGAGTGGGCAGTAATGAGGGAGGTCCTTTGGGCACTGTTGTGTCCAGTGCCTTCACACATTTTCATCTTGAATTCAAAAGGATTATTTGCCTTGAAGCCAAATATCACACTTGCAAGTCTCACTCCCGTAAGTGTAAATGAAATGTAGCAAATTCGTAGGAACATTTTTGCCTGTATTTTGTTCCGTTACAAAAGGAAATGAATTGGGTATAAAAAAAGATTGTTTTTATCATAGTAGAACAATAAATAAATCAAGTGATTGTTATATTATCTGAAACATTAGAAGTTGATGTGGAAAGAAGATGGAAGAGTGTATTTCAAGTAGTTAAGTGGTCAAAAGTGAGACAAAGATATAATACTGGATGAAAGAATTGCCTGAGGGTGTATGTAAATGAGAAGGCTTCTGTGAAGGTATGTTAGTCAGAGAAATTATAGTCATGAAACTTGAAGATTCTACATAGGATATGAGACTTCTTGAATGGAAGATGGATTAGAATTAAATTGATAGATTGAATAATTTTAGTCTTCTCAATTTTATGAAAAAATTGCAAGATCTTGTTGATTTTTTATGGTACATCTGAATACAAAGGATTACAAGCAGAAGGTGTAGCATTATTTTTGTTTTTCAGTCCCTAAAATAAATTTGCCATTTATGCTCCTAAATTCACAAGGAACCTTATTAAATGTTATCATCATTTGACTTTATCAAACTTGATATTGTGTACCTTTGCCTTGGTTCTCCTTGACTCTATCTCTGTTTTAAGCTGGTTGATACAGCTTATGTTATTTGTGTATTTATTTAGTTTTGCAAAGTCTTATCCTTAATACCATTAATTTTTCAGATATCCTTAATGGGTTAAGGAGGATATATAGAGTGTAAATTGAGATGCGAGAAGGATATGTAGTATGAAAAAGTAATAAGAGAGGTGCTTAGATAAAGATTTTTAGGATGGTATGGTCCTATGGAACATATGACATATGATAGGTTAGTCAAGATGATATATATTAGTAAATCAGAGGATACAAGGAAGAGTAGCAGATGAATAGATACAGTGAGAAATATTTCAAATGAGGATGCCATAGGAATGATTTGGGATCAAATGCATAGGAAGCATTTTGTGTACAGAAGAGGTTTCACAGATGAAACTAACTTCACTTGATAAATGAAGTCATTAATCAAAGTGAAAAATTAAGAAGTGCAAATGTACATGTGGAAGTTTGTTTCACTTTAACACCTTGGGTATGGGTTCAATATGTGTATGAGTAACATGCAAGGCTGTATGTACCAGATTCACCCCATGGAATTTGAAGGGGATTTCATGATGTTGGAATTGTTTTTTCATTGCAGTGATAATTATTTGTAATGAAAACAATACCATGCCTCTCTTGTGATAAGCATATTATGGCAATTTAGTTAATGGTACTTCAACTTTCATTGAGAGTGCCAGCTTTCCTGGTAGTATCAAGAATTTAACATTAAAGCTCAAAATTGAGGAAAGCCCTGTAGACTAAAGTCTGGGCAGAATGAAATTTACTTTGCCATCAAAACAGCTGGGCTAGATTTGACACCTTCTATGCTATTATGATAAGGGTTAGTTCTTTGCTCCCATTTTTGTATTTGAAAATGATTTTCACGACAAAGGTGTCCATATCAAAGGTGGAATTGAATTGGAAAGTATCACCAACTCTTTAAGGAAGACAGACTTTAGGACTTCAGAAGAACATCAGGAAGTAAAGAGTTTCATAATCGGCATCGAAAAGATAAAAAGTATCTTACTGGAGTTAGTCAAGAAACCCAACTTTTAATCAGTAGAATTAGACTGTATAATCTTGTAGGGTGCAACATCAAGCTTACTGGAATACCTCTGTGAGCCTCTGAACCAGCTGAGAATATTAGACATGTTCATGCACAAGAATGAATGCCCAAGTATGGACCCACCCACTCCTGCAACCATCTTGTCCTATGCTGCTGGCTTACGACTTTGGAGACACCGCTTTCGGTCTCATCTAGTAACTTTGGAAGACTGTGTGAAGAAGCAAGGTTAGTAGATTTTTATAAGTATCGTGTGATAAAAGCCTTTGATTTATTGATATCAATCACTCATTTTACATCCAGAGCAATCAAGAGGGTGTCTTTTTCTTCTAAAATATGATTCTTGATACAAACATATTAATGTCTTTAATGTGGACCTTATTGTATTCCTCAAAAGTACCATATCCTCACATCTTACTTTTCTCTCACACAGTCTTTAGGTATGTGTAAGTTTTTTGCTTCTGTACAAAGAAAAGCCTTCTTTTGGTAGTTTTCTTAACATTTGGGAAGCAGGGTTACAATGTCTGTGTCGTCACTGATCAAATGCAAGTATCTGTTAGCTGCAGAGCAATTTTTTTTCCTGGAAGCACGACAAAATCATTAGTATGCAAAACCCCAATCAAATATTTAAAAATGAATTGCTGCCTGGATGTCTCCATCCTCTCATTTGTATGTTGATTATCCAATGTTTCTCCCACTTGTTTGATTATTTATCTGTTGTTTAGTACATTATATAGGACTCCCTTAATTTAAAGGAGGGATGTTTTCCCAGAAAATATGGGTAATATGAAGCTGTTTTAAGTGAACCTCTTTGAACATAATACAAAGGGGTATATGTTCCAGACCTTATCCAAGATCCAAGCTTAACAAATACAGATAATACATCTATATTCAGCTGTATGATTCAGTACAGATAATGAATGGTATAACTCACTGAACAGGCTTTTTTTTTCACTAGAAAATGATAGTGGTGTAGGATTGGATGAAGCATTAATCTGTGTGGGATCATTGAAGCACCTCAGGCTAGGTTTCAAATGTTATACTCTTCTTTAGTTTCATTGTGGGGTGTTCTTGAAGATGAACCACTTGCAGAACGTTTAGGTCGTGCCATGAACCATAAAGATATCAACAATAGGAGTGATCATCAGCAACTTGCCCCATTGAACAGTGCATGTATTTCACAAGTCTGCTAAATAGTATGAATGCAAAGCTGTATGACACAGCATTGACTAAGTCAGGGATAGATATGAATTTCATCTATAAAGATGTATAAGGTCATGTATGAAGACTATGTAGCTGAAGAACAAAAGAAGCTGTAATATAGCTGCTCTTATTACAGAAAGCACATGTACCCTTTTATGGCTGGAGGGGGAGTTAGATCCATGGCTTCGCACATTGGCCACCATATTTGCAGTTCATTCCACAGCCATAGCATCAGCGACGGAGAACAGTCCCAGATACATGGCTGTAAGGTTAGTTGTTAGTTGTTTATGATACTCCAACTTGAAGATTACTCAGAGCGTGCATGACAAGAAACTTCATCAAATTTTCCTTAGAATGATATTTCTTTAGATTTACCTGTTTCTGTTTGTGATACATCCAACCACATTCCCAGTACTTTTGTATAACATATATATGTCATGTTATATTCTTATTCTAAAACATGTGCAACTCCATCACTTGTTGGAAATTTGGTAACTTTTCGTAGGGAGCCAAGACCTGCCCGAGACCCATCTTAAAATATCCAAAAAGCATATTATTTCTGAAGTAGTTCCACTAGAAATGCTAGGTATGTAAAGTATTTATTGAAAATGATTTTCAAAAGCTGTTTGAACAGCAAGGAATGCACAAGAATGTGAGTGTTTTTCCTTTTTATAAATGTTTTGATACTACAGAGTGATTGTGCTCAGCTTGTTATCGAAAGCAGTGTAACGTGCCTTTTCCTCAGTTATCAACACCACAGCTCCAACATTTTTTCATGATATATACTTTTCGTATGGTTGAATCAGGTAATGGTAATCTTGGATTGTCACAAAAATATGGTGCATGAAGTAAGAAAATAAGGCATGAAAAAGTCCAGTCACAAGTTGCTTAGACAAGCTAAGAAAATAGCCTTAATTGCATTAGATCATGATGTGGATCATAATTCTACTTCACATGTCATTTATCTCCTTTAGATATAGCAGCATTTTGGTTTACAGGCTATTAGGTACTCTGTGTGAGAGTGTAGAGGGTGCCGGTGAAGCACATGCAAGAGGAGTACTATTGCAGCTGCTCCTCCACAGTCTTCGTCATTACCTGAGCATAATTGACAGCTGGCTGCTTCATGGCACACTAATTGACCATGCACAAGAGTTCATTATTCAGAGGTATTTTTTGTTTTTATGTGTAATAAAAGTTATTTTCACTCAAAGTCTTTGCTATGTAAGCAGTTGTTTACAGTCAGTCATAATGTAGTTAAATCTTAGGGCCAAACAGTTGTCAGATTTCAGAATTTTCTTGGCAGGATTGATGATGTATGTAAGAGGAGGGTACTGATATTGAAGTGATTAAATGCCAGTTACTAGGATTTGAAAAGGATGGAAGGTTAGCTTATAAGATCATCTTGTATGATGAAGAACTGGGAGGTGAGGATGAATTTAGATATACAGAATTGCAAATAAAAGTAGAACCATGCAAGGGAGAAAAACTGATGGTGCAATTGAAGGTTTGGTGAAAGCTCATCTAACCCTCTCCAACATCCTTCTCCTCCAGCTTCTTTCACCCCCAGATAATGTTATTCCTTTCCAACACTCTCCTGTTCCAATTACTCTACACTTTTCCCAAAACATTCCTCCCTAATAAACTCCTGACCTCCTCAACCCTTTCCTTACCAGCACCCTCCTCCTGCTGAGTTGGCAATATCAATTACCTGGTTACCTTGCTCAAAATGTGGCATAAATAAATTTCCATGATTTTAATGCAAACCTTCAATTTCCTCCATATAACAGACCTTTAAGGTACCATTAGATACCAATAAGTCTTTCAGATGTGAACCTATAAACTCCTATATTTAGACTCATTTTGAAAGCCAATCATTCTTGCATGAAAATTAAACTCCTTCAGTGTGCCATGTCCTGTATTTGGTAGGTGATACCAGTAACTCCTAAATCACTTATATGACTACTATTTGTGTAAAAGATTATTGATATGAGATTAAGCAATGTGACCACTAAAAAATGTGAAAGATTATTGATACGAGATCAAGACAAGAAAACGAATCCCTTAGCATACTTTGCAATCAATTCAGCTGCTCTAACCTAAATTATACCTCTCCTGGGGATAGGGGAGAAAGAATATTTCCCACGTATACTTTGCATGTTGGAAATGGCGACTGAAAGGGTTGGGAGCAGGGGGCTGGAAATCCTCCCCTCCAGTTTTTACTTTTCCAAAAGAAGGAACAGAGAAGGGGGTCAAGTGAGAATTTTCCCTCTAAGGCTCGGTCTTCTGTTCTTGGCACTATCTTGCCAATGTGGGAAATGGTCAATATGCGTGAAAAAGAAATAAAATGTGTATGTATATATATATATATATATATATATATATATATATATATATATATATATATATATATTATATCTGGGGAGAGGGGGGAAAGAATATTT
>JAYMFT010131977.1:0-13012 GCA_038088735.1 Panulirus argus | reverse complement strand
GAGAGAGAGAGAGAGAGAGAGAGAGAGAGAGAGAGAGAGAGAGAGAGAGAGAGAGAGAGAGAGAGAGAGAGAACTGTATTAAAACTTCTGAGCTTTTGCTACGGTATTTACCTAAAACTGAAGGACAACAAAGCGTCAGCCACCTGAACGAAGGATTCCGGAATTCTGAGATCTCTTGAAAATGTACACTTGAAAATACTGATAATCGTACTGAAATCTTGGGTATTATCAATGGAAGGTTATATATGTATCTGTCAATCAATGTGAATAAGTCCTCTATAAACCTTACATATCCATCCACTGCTTGATATGACACAGTGTCGAAGGGAGGTAAATCCAATTCGTTTTCAACTCGAATCTGATTTGGTTGCTGATCTATTCACGTTTTTCTAGAAATTCAGAGGAATCATGATTCTATGGACGGCGAGAGAGTACATCGTCAGCATATCTCCAGGGACAATGCAAACGCGAGGAAACAGTCGAGATCCAAAGACACCACAGAGATACTGCTGTAGAAAGATTTCCCACCATCATGCTAAATGCCTCGTTGTAAGATACTTCATTGGCCCTGAATGCATTAATCAATAAAGCTGATCTAAGAAGATTACTGAAAGCATAGCGTCGTTCTTGTTGATCAGAGATGTGTGATCTGTGTCTTAGGAAACAATAAATATCAGAAATAAGTTCACATCAGAACGTTTGTCTTCATTTCTAATCTATGTTACTGTTAACATGCGATATGCATATTCAACCAATTAGAGAGGACAGCATTTTCATCCACTTGAGAGTTCGTTTGAGACATAACCTACTGAGCAGAAATTTAGCTGAAAGGAATTACTGAATGTATGGTCATTTACAAAAGCCTATACCTATAGCAGTGTGGAAATGATCTGAGAAACGGCAGGTTTATCTTTATTCTTTTTTCGCAGAAATTTTATTTGCATTTACCTCCCCAACCATCCCATCCATATATCAAATAGCCATGGCAACATCACACAACCCTGCAGCAGACCTAACTTCACCTGAAACAACTCATCCTCTTCCCTTCCTTCTTCCAGACAGCCATATCATCTTGAGTAAGACTTCTCACTGCTTCAAGTAACTCTTCCTCCACACCATATGAACATAACACCTTCTATAAAGCCTCTGTATCAGCCCTATCATACGCTTTCTGAGGATCCATAATTGACACATACATATTCTTTTGTTTCCTAAGTATTCCTCACACACATTCGTCAAAGCAAACAACTGATCCATCTATCCTCTACCACACCTGAAGCCATACTGTAACTGTCCAGTCTGGTACTCTGTGCATGCCACCAACCTCTCAATCACCATTCTCCCATGAATGTAAAGGACTTTATAAAATGGCAATATACGTGCATTTCGCCAATCTTCAACCATAAAATCATCAGATATTCTAACTAACCAATTAGCAGCACAATCTCCTCCTTTCATGTGAGAAACATAACTGCTATGCCATCCACTCCAGCCGCTTTGCTACACTTTATCCTACGCAAGGCTTACACCACCTCTACTTTTTGGTACTTCGCATGCCATGACTTTCTCACTTTAGTACATATCTCCCCAACCCAAACATCCCACATCTGTCATCCTATCGTCCAAGACACTCAACAGTCCCTCAGAGTACTCAATCCATCTCCTCTTCACCTCTTCCTTACCTGTTACCGCTTCCCTATCAACTCGCTTCACCGATGCTCCCATTTATTCACTCGTTCTCCTCACACTATTAACCTCCTTCCAAAACATTCTTTTATTCTCCCCTGAAATTTGCCGACTGCCTCACCCCTCAGCTCCCTTTTGTCTCGCTTTTCAACCCCTGCACCTTCCTAATGACCTCCTGCCGCTTCCTCCTGTACATCTCCAAATTGCTCGTATTCCTTCCCTTCAGATAATATCCATACAACCCTATTTTCTCTTTCACGAAGAACTTGACTTCCTCATCCTTCTACTCATATTACCTATACGTCCCAAGCAATGTATCAGAAAAACTGCTAAGATAATTTTGTTAAAACATCAACCATTTATACAAAATCCCAAGTCCTCTCGTTACCTAAATCTTATCGGCATTTTAAGCTCGTGATGGATGCTAGTGACTTTAGGACAGAAAAGGTGTTAAGATAGGAAAGGGAAAATGACAATGATCATACTTCATGTTGCTTTTCTGAGATCTTTAATAAGTTGCAAAGGAATCATTTTACTATCGAAGAGCTTTTGAATGTATGTTGACTTGACTATGTATCCGGCTGCTGCGTACATTGACTATTAACCTCTGACCTTTATACAGCGAATGCAGAGCAAGTTTCAAAGGTTGATGCGATGTATTTTTGTGTTGCAAGACTTTGATTTAAATATAAGGCTCATCTCCAAGAAAATAGCTGGCATAGTTTCTAGAATTTGTCGCTGAAATGTTTAATTTCCACGGGTGATTATATGAGTTTTACGTTTTCATTACCTTTGTCTTAGAATTAAAGAGTTTTGTTCGTGCGAGAGTTTTGAAAATATTTCACGTTTATATATATATCGTTTTAGACATTTATGTTTCGTAAATTAGTGGGATCTGACACGCCATGTGGGAATTCTTTTTTGGGGATGAGCTGATCTTAAAGTTAGAATGTCGAAAATAGCTTTTGCATGTGTGTGTGTGTGTGTGTGTGTGTGTGTGTGTGTGTGTGCGTGTGTAACTGATTACCTATTTGTACTGCACGGGAGGGGGTTTTACATTTGTGGGCCCCATCTCTTGTACTTTCTTGACTATCATAAACATTTCAAATTCCTGTATGGTGCCCATATTTTCATATCGGTTTATCCCATTCCTCGACTGTAATCCAATAATGCCCGCTGACTATCTTCCCTACTCACATGTGTATACTTGCTTTCGTCCCTCTTTTTGAGCTCAAGTATCCCTGATCACCAGTTCCTTACAGCGCATACCTCCACAAGCTGTCCACCATTTCCATTCACAATACGGAATACCCCATGCCCCTCATTTATACCCTCAACTGCCACATTACTCACCTTCGCATTCAAATCAACCATCACTAATACGGGGTCTCTTACAACAGACTGGTGACACCTTTACTCAACTGTTCCCAAAACACTTGCCTCTCATAATCTTTCTTCTCGTGGCCAGGTGCTAAGACACTAACAATCCCCCATCTCTCTCCATCCATACTCCCAAAACTCCTGCTTCAGGAGTAGTGTTACGCCTTCCTTAGCTTTTGTCCTCTTACTAACCCCTGACTTTAATCCAAAGACATTCTCCAACCATTCTTCCCCTTTACCCTTGAGCTTTGTTTCACTCATAGCCAGAATATCCATTTTTTTTTCTTCTCAAACATACTACCTATCTTTCCTCTCTTATCATCTTGGTTACATCCGCATACATTCAGACACCCCAATCTGAGCGTTCGAGGAGGATGAGCACTCCCCACTTGGCTCTTAGTGCTCCTTCATTTAGAAATTAAAATACACGTGCTCTAGCCCCCTTTAGTCAGCTTCAACGACATGCATGAAATACGGTTTAGAATTCTTTCTCCCCTACCCCAGGGATATAGATAGATAGATGGATAGATAGATAGATAGACAGATAGACAGATAGATAGACAGATAGATAGATAGATAGATAGAGAGATAGATAGATGGGTAGATAAATTTAACATAAAAGACTGAGTTCCTCTGTATCAGTTCCCGGTGAGTTGACCAAATTAACAAGAAACACGCAACCACTATTTAGCCTGTCGAGACCCCAATCCATAAATGCGTTTTTGGGTTTTGTACTCCAGAAAAATGAATCAATCGTCCAGCCACTCTCCCCTTGGCTCCCTGATCCTATTTTTTCCCCCACACTTCCAATTATATAATCTCCACACAACAGAGTCAGACCTCAATTCCTAGGAATACTGCCCTGGACAGTAACTTTTATATAATGCAAGTAAGGCACGCTGTCCCTCTATTTATTTTCTTTTACATACCTGAATCAGCGAAATACGTGATCTCCGTGCGCGATACCAAGGCCTCGGGGACGAATGATTCAGTGAAATTCAGGAAAATCTTTACCGCTGGCAGATTGTCATCACCAGAGAGGAAATGATTCTCAGGTCCGCGGGGAAATGTTCATAACGTGTCAGCTGTTCCCACTGCCAACTCGTATTACCCTTCCTCAGTGCCTCAGTGGCGGGAGGTTAGTCGGAGACATTGTCTGTGTAACGTATCGCTGCAAGGGTACGTTGTACCCTGATGGTACTATGCTCCTTTGGGGTCACCAAAAGAGCTTTGGAGTACCTTTTTCGTAGCGTGGGTGCCACATCCTTTTATAGAGGTACAATGCTAATGCTAGATGTCGTGCTGATGTGAGGGTACCATGCTACTTTTCGTGTACCCGGTTGTTATAGGGGGATCTTACTGCTTAATCAGGGTATTTCATGACACAATGCTCCTGTAGGGTACCATTCTGCTGTGAGATTCGATGTTGCTGTAAAGTCTTCGTACAATTTCAAGGCATCATAATGACGTGTGGACACAGCGCTGCTGCTCTGTTACTGAAGTGACGTGGTCAGCCGGTGTTATGTGAGGGAAACATCATATACCTGTGATGTTTTATAAATGTGAAGAGAATCATATATCTTTAACTTAGGGGAGGGCAATTTCTCACATCTTTCACATGATGTAATGCAGCTTCTTGCAATTTTAAAGTACTTGTCATGTCTTACAAAAGTGTTTTAGCAAATTCTAATCAACTTGAAAGGTAACATTTCGGTAAGAACCAAATTCACCAGGACTATACAGCGAATTACAAAAGATCAATTATATAGATAAATGAAAATGAAGCATTTGATATATATTCTATACGCTGTAATTTGAAGGAATTAACTGCCTTTTTCCGTTTATAATACAGAGAAGAAAAGATGACAAATTGCCAACAAGTTTTACTGCATTAACATATACTATACCATTACCATCGTGGTTTCATTAAAAGTTCTAAGTCATCCCAGTATCCCTTTAGGGCTATTAAATGAAAGGTTGTGGAAGCAGGTGATACAGAATGCCCAAGGCTGCCCAATACTGGTTGAGGCACGCGTCACGGCCAATAAAGAATATCATAGGTCGCCCAGAAGCCTCCAGCGACAAATGAGTCACTTGCTTAGGCTTTTACAGAATATCCTGTCATCCAGGAGGAACAAGCCGCTCCTGAACCAAAGCCGAGGGTAAATGTAGATTATTCCTGTGTCATCCATTAGTAGTGGCCATTAGAGAATACGTTGTGTTAACCAGCAGGCACTAACAGCCAGTGAATCAAGGGTGATGGTTATTAGCGAAGGTCCTGTGTCAACCAGCAAGCTTTAAGAGCCACTAGAATCACAAGTGTCTATCATCCAGCGACCATCGGGCCACAGCTGACGGCCATTACTGAAAACCCTGGATAGCCCACCGGGCATCGGCAACCACTGAGCGATAGGTAACGACCTGCACAGAGTATCTCGGTTCGCTCAGCAGTTCCCAGCAGCCACTGAGCCCAAATTGAAGCTGTGATCTCCGCACACACAGCGCCAGCTGACGACTTCCCACACGCGTTCATCCACAGCCTCAGGGTCCACACTCCTCGGTAAGGGTAGTCAGCTCAGTTTCCACTGCGGGTACCAGAGATGTGGTTGTGGAGGTAAACCTTGTGATGCAGGGCGAGCCTTTTAACATTCAATAAACCTCACGTAGCAAGAGTAGCAGGCTCCAGGGAAGAAGGTTGGCTATCGGCCAGCTGAGGAATGGGGAACACATTCATATGGTACGATGGATACATCATTTGATAGCCTGATGGAACAGCGAATTAATCTCAAATCCTTGAGGAGGGAGAGGCTATCGATGGGGTGTCCTATTGCCTGGTATTCAATAGCATTCTTCTGCTGTAGAGGTAACTGGTGTCTGCAGATATTGTATACAGTTCAGACTTGTATTTATCATAATTCATTTATATTATTCATTTCTGTATGTGTAAGATATGGATATATCTTAGACTTGGAAACAACTTCCTTTAAATTTCACTTGTCTCTGCCATGAAATCATTGCAGATTCGTGAGGCGATGCGCCTCATTATCTGAAGGAAGCGTGATAACTTTATTACAGTGTTTCTGGTGTCTGGTTAAAGTGTTTAAAAGAACTACTGTTGCTCTATTTTTGCTTCAATATCCCATACCTACCGTCCCTCCGACTGAGAAAAGCCACACTTTTTTCCTTCAGCCCAACTATAACTGACGGTAATATTCCCTTATCTACCACCGATTTTTTTCATATCAATCCTTTGCACTCCCTTCGTTCCGTCCAAAGCCACTTTTCGTTTTGAACGCAACAAAGGCATACGGATCGGATGGCATTCCTCCCCCCGGATTGGAGTGTGCTCCCGTGCTTGTTTGTCTGTATCACTGTTGACTTAAAGCCAAACGTTTGCATTCTTGAAAACACTTGTTGGTACAACCTTTCCTATAGATGAATGACCACCCTAACCATTCCACCTGTGTCTTAGTGCTTGGACATCTACCCTACTACATCCAACGTTTACAAGTCCCTCCTTACCTCTCACTTTCTTCCGTATCTTGAATCTTACACTCTTCTCTGATCATCAATTTTGCTTTTTATTAGGGCGGGACGCACTAGTGGTATTACAGTATTTTCTGTGCTGAAAATGTGTGATCATCCACTCTGAGAGAGACACTAGGTAATACTCTGTGTTAGCCCTCGACACCATAAAGAATTTTTTAGCAGAGTGTGGCATCTTCTTTTGGTTTTCCAGCCGGATCGTTCCATATGCGTGGTTGATGACGGATCAGCCTTTCCATCATCAACAGCTGTGTCCCTTGGCGCTCTGTCTGGTTTTCTGTCTCCTTCCCGTCTTCTGTCTACGATATTTTCTTCGAAGAATAACCTACTTCAGTCACAAGTCGCAACACTGTTTTCCTCCCCTTTTCTTTTTTTTTAAATTCATTGCATCTTCTCTCGCTTTAGCTGTGTCTTGACCCAACTTCTATTCAGTCACATTTGGACAAGAATTGACAGATAGGCAGACGTAATCTAGTAACGTTAAGGTCTTCAAAACCTACTTTCCTAATTCTATCTCTTATTTTGAAATTCCTTACCTACTTCAGCAGTTTCATAATGTTGTCAGTCATAAGATAAATACGTCTGGTATTACCGTAAGATGTGATCTGCATTGGAGACCCCACATCACACAGATATTCAGATCTGCTTCAAGAAACTAGGGGTTTCGTCCTGATGCCTAGGATTCTTCCACTTTGAATTCGGCTACACATAGGAATAATCTGTACCTGTTCGGAGTTATAGATGTACTTGTTACATAGACAGAGTCGAGTGTAAAACAATTCAACATAGCAGTTCTCCCACCCTGACCTGATTTTTTTACAGAGTATTGTTAGCTCTCTTTCCATCTTGAGATATTCCTGCGGTCTCTGCCCACGAGGACTGGTTACTTGTGGGGCTTAGCGAATTAGCCTGATCAAAATTACTCGTCAAGTCACTACGCCGTATGATTGCTGTATGGCCGTTGGCATCTGAAATATGGGCTGTTGTGGATGTTCATTTCTTTCCCTACATCACTAAATTTTGGGCTTTCTACCTTTTCATACGTGTATATATATGTATGTATATAATGCCAGGCTACATTATGATTTTTGGTACAATGAAACAACATCATGTATAATGTTGCTGCGACACTTCGTCACTACACTATGGCAGTTGTGAAAAACTGCAAGTAACGATTATGAGGCATCATAACGTTGCAAGTATAATGCTGCATGATAATACCACAGCACAGTAGATATCTGACACAACATTGTTAAACATTATGATCTATCAAAATTTTTCATCGCAGTAGATGTTGTAATGCATGATAAGATTCCATTGCACGAACAGAGATAAGAAAAGATAAATCATTATAGTTATTATCATTTCAACATAACCACGATATCTACAACCGCACAGTGACGTCGTTAAGCAATAAAGTGACACAAGAACAATAAAGAATCACAAGACTCTGTATCTTGAGAAACTCTATACCATGAAAAACGATCTGAGACCCAGTACGCTCAACTCTGACATGCTGCGCATCGGTATTCTTCACCAACTACAAGAATCCTGACTCACCAATACATGACAGTTCACCAACCACCATAACATAAATACATAGCATCATATACCAAGTATCACTATACATCATAAAGCCATCACGACGAACATTATCGAAAACCTAATAACCACTAAGCCGTAAAAAAGTCATTATAATGAGCCTTAGCACTAAATCATAACAAGTCTCTTCAGAAATATAGCACTGTACCACAACATCCGCTATAACAGTACATTATAACAACCAGTCTTGTCTTGCTACGCGCAGCACAACATAATTACGAGCTTTATGACCTCCAAAAGCACTAATAGTTCTTCAGTAAGAATTAGTGCAAAATTTCACAGTACTACAGTGAGCATTATGATATACCACGTCCGTACAAAACAAGCACTATGACTGGTTTCATCCCCATACCACAAAATACACTGTAATACCTCACTGTAACAGAAGTATGACAGCAAACAACCCGACGCACCGAATCACCTTACTACAACAAATGGGTCACAGTCGACGGCCCAATATAGAGCAATGCGGTATTGCTGGTGGAACTGCTCACTCGATAATAGGATTTTCCGTTGAAAATGAATGCTTACATCATTTTCTGAATGTCTAGTATGTTTTCATACTAGGACGCGAATTTTTGCTTTAGAAGTGTTGATGAGATAATAATTTTTTTTTCTGTGATATCCAGTTCATTTTGGATATGTGTAAACAGAAAATTACATCATACAGGGGAATGACACGAGTTGTTTAAGATTCTCCACAAGATTATCTTCCTTAACCTGTAACATTCAACTTTATTTTTCGTCTACGACAAGAAAATTAGTGGCCCGAATCATTAACGTATCGTAGCGCCACAGATAGGTGTATTTACACGGCAATCACAGTCATAATCATCCTGCACTTAATAAGGTAAGACGGATGGGTAAAGTGAGCATGAAACGGTTTGTGTCTGGCTGTCCCTTGGGTCTGTTTATAGCCGATCACTTGCTGCTAGTGGGGTGCGATGTGGGAGAGTGTGAAAGCTACAAGGGAAATGACGGTGCTGCGACTAATGCCTGAGTGGTCAACAGGTGGGTAGTGAAACAGCCACCATCACAACATGCATAAGAGTGTAGCCGCTAGTAGGCGAATGACTGCTGACACCGAAGGGATACTGAAAGCGTGGCTAAGGAGGAGTGAGTGACTGTGCGGGCCATAAGAGAGGAACATGCCTTCGCGAAGAAAGTAAGCACGAGCACATTGCGCACTCGAAGAACACAGAGTCGTTACTCCAGTACACATCGCCCGGCTCGGGTACATACGTAGTGCACCGATGGCTCTGTGGCATAGATGTCGAATAAGCAAGGCAAGTTTCAGTCCTCCAGTAATGCAAATACACTAGAGAGTTTCTGACCAATTCTCCTGCTTGGCAACCGAAGTATTTCCTGCGGGAGGAGCACTCGTCCATCGTGCGTATTTTCCTAACAAAACAGCCATTATACACATAGAATCCATAGGTGATCTAGAGGCTTTGGAAATGCCGTTATTTAAAAGACTCGTTAACTGGAGTCAATACAGTTTCACCGATATAGCATATCAAAGGCAGGCAGGTTGTTATTGATTAGATCCCTAGTCACCTGGAATCCTTAGGCACGACGAGACGCACAAGAAAACAAACCTGACAACTTCAACATGTGAATGGAAACTCAACCATACGAAAAACACGATCATCAACATAACTCAGAGCAGCTAAGTGATTTCATGATGTCACGTCTTGCGAACTACCGTTACTTCCCGAGAACTGTCAGCGCAGAGGGGCATATAGCAATTTAATGGATGCATCTAAGGTTACCTTTCCGCTTGGAAATTGGAGATTCATCCCACTATATTGGCAAAAAATATCACTACTGAAGAAGAAAGGGAAGAGATCGCCATATGCTACCTTATTATCTTCATTAGTGTCTTGAGTTACAGGAAAATAGATCTGATATCCTGAACCCCGCTCCATTAAAGCTTGCTAAGTTTATCCTGGACGTTGTCTCCTTGTGTTTTAGCTACCTGGAAGTACAATAATTTTTTTGTAGAGTACATAAACCAGACCTAACATGACATTTTTATAGAAGTGCAAGTCAACATTACTGTTCTCTCTTTCCCAGTTACTTTCGATGTGAAATGAATTAACCTGTATATGTAATCTTCTCTTATATCGGAAATTGATGAAATTATGGATAGAGGAGATAGAACACTGTCGTTACTGGCTGGAGAGCGATAGTCAGGCTACTAGAGGTGAGGTGCCAAGTAGGGAGTGAGGCTGTCGTCACCAGACGGAACGACCAGATGGTGACTGTCAGTGTCGCCACCAAAACAAAACTGAAAACTTGGCCGTCAATAGGAAAGCAAAAGTGTTGCTGTTCGCAGGATGTGACAGTATGGTCAAGAAAAGGAAATCCAGAAGTAGCCATTTCTCTCTTCGGTACAGAATATCTTTTCTAAGGTTGTTTTAAGCAAAGAAAATCTGTCCCTTTTTGGCGCAGGCTGGAGAGAGTATCGTATTGCGCTCGATACGTAGCAGGAGTCTCACCTTTATATTACCAGCAAGAAAACGTTGTTAGAAAAAGAGTATATCGCTTTTACATTGAAGGCAGATACAACATCATTAACTTCATACCCCAACTTACAGGATCCATATCATTGTCATACTAGTCAGAGGGAATCTCATAATCATGTTATAAGGTAGAGCAAAGCACACCTACATCCTGCTATTCCCTCCCCCGCTGCTTGTTTCAGGAACCCCTGTTTGCCTGGTTCATGTAATGTTGAGGGTCTCAATTTGTTCCCCTAGTTGAACTGATAAAATAGTTGGTTATGTTATTGGCTTAAATCAGAATCTATCCAGAAAGTGATTTCTTGATGTTGGCTGGTGGCACATCAGCTTGCAGATTTGCCTGTCAGGATTGAAGACTTTTTCATTTATTGTTAAAACTCTTTACAGAATTGCTTCACTTTATTAATATATTCACATCATATCACTTATTCTAAGAATCTTCTAGTTATATATTCTTTACATAATCAAGAAATTGGAAATTATTTCTCATAGTCAGCTGATCTTAGGCAACTCTCCTCGACATTCTAAATGATATACCCTGTCTTCCCACCCTCACTGTTATCTACCTCCACTAACTGCTACAGGGATATGTTATGTATAAGAAATGTTACCTTTATGGGTCCCCCTATAATCCACCCTTTGCAACGTTATATTTCCTCTGAACCTGGACAAAAAGCTAGTTCTCTTGGCTCCTGATCCAGGCTGAAAACCTGAAAAATGGTCCAAATGTAGCACACTAAAGATGTACTGTGTCTCTCTCCGTACAGAAGTGTTTAATGAGAGAGAGGCAGTGTTACAGAAAGTTGTCGTGGCGACGAGAACTGACAATGCCTTTTGGCAGTCAGGAAAAGCAAGGAGTCTATTTCAGATCCGTGAAGTAATACAAAGGAAATTTGTCGGACATTTGCAGAATCATTTCCAATATCCAAGCTGGGCGTCAAATCATTTGAGCTGTACTTATTGAATACCAATACATCGAAGCTTATGCAAAAGAAATTTATAATAAATGACATCCAATGCCTTTTAAGGGCCCAGTAATAAAGGAAGAACACGTATGTAGACTTGACCATCAAGGAATTAGATGAAGGGAACCTCTCTCTCATAGTGCTCGGTAAAGGGAGCTTAATATTCACAATGGTAGGAATAGGACGCCTCATAACCCATATCTAAGTACTGGATGGAGTGCTACTACGTTCCCAGCTGGTGGAATTCTCCTTTCACTCAGTCTTTTGTGAATATTTCATATGACTGACTCACACGAAAATAGAAAATAGGTAGTAAAAAAGTAAGATGCAGTACGAAAAGTACTTTATTTCTTCTCCTGAGCTATTCCTGGAAGCCCACGGGGATCAGGTAGCCAATACTCTTATTTCATACCAGTCACATCCATTCCATCCTTACATTATGCATGAGCAAGGGATATCAGTCTGATCCATATATAACGTATAGCAGAGGCTCTATGTATCTAGTGTTTTGGTTAGAGTAAGGAAGTAAAAATTTTTAGTTTAAGTTTAGGGATATCTTTATTTTAACCTTGAAATTTTTAAATTTGCATCCCCTCCCCACATATCCTTTTTTTTTCTCCCCACTCCAAAACTCAAACGAAGCATTGCTTATTTGATTTAATAAAGCAAGGACCGAACGCCTCCTTAGTCCGCTGGTTAGAGTTACCGCCCACGAGTCAACACGGGCCAACCAAGGGTCGGACCCATGGGTTCGCATCCTTGGCGTGACAGTCGGCCTAACACCCAACCCAGGGTTCATCCCTCCCTCGGGCATGATCCATAAATGGGTACCTGGCTTAGGCTGGGGTGCGCGGGTGCATACTAACGTAGGAGTAGAGTCATGCTACATATATACGAGATTAAGAGAAGGGGCAACACGAGGGAAAAACTCTCTGCCAGTTGTACAAAAACAGTATCACAAGTAGTAACTACAAGCCATGACCTTCTGAAGCAAATTTGTGATTATCGAAGGATACGTAAATTTTGTCGACAGTTACTTAGTCTTCTCTACATAAAATTATGAAGTTAAGAAGGAAAGTCACTTGATGGCTTGAGACGTCTTGGCAAAGGCATTCATAGTGGCAGTGTCCGCTGGGGTGAGTGTACTTTACTGAACCCCCCGGTAGAAAACTAGACAGATAGGATGAATGTCGGAGCGATAGGGAGAAAGATGAACAGATAAGTAGGTAGATAGACGAGGAGAGAGAGAGAGAGAGAGAGAGAGAGAGAGAGAGAGAGAGAGAGAGAGAGAGAGAGAGAGAGAGAGAG
>JAYMFT010131966.1:0-13012 GCA_038088735.1 Panulirus argus | reverse complement strand
TACATCCACCCTCCTCCGTACAACTCTATCTATAGCCCATGCCTCGCAACCATATAATATTATTGGAACTACTATTCTTTCAAACATACCCATTTTTGCTCTCCCAAGGTAATGTTCTCTCCTTCCACACATTTTTCATCGCTCCCAGAACCCTCGCCCCCTCCCCTACATATCAGCATATAGACATACACATACATATATACACATGTACATATTCATACTTGCTCGCCCTCATCCATTCCCGGCGCCACCTTTCTCCCACAGGCATTGCACCTTTTAACAGAATAATGAAGGTTAGAGTTGTAAGTATGGAAGTGAAGAAAGGATTAAGGGTCAGCATAATCCTCCCAACCTATGCAGCTGGAATATGGAAATGGAGTGAGCCATAGAGGCCAAGAATCCAGGCTGTGGAAATTAGTTATCTGAGAGGAGCGTGTGATATGATTTGATGGAATAAAGTAATGAAGGGTTGTATGAGAGATATGGCAGGAAATGCAAGGGAAATGAATTGTAGAGTGATAGAATGGATGAAAAGTGATATTTTGAGGTGGTTTAGGTATTTGGAAAGAATGCAGGCTGGGAAGTTATCAAGCAATGTGTATGATAGTATGATTAAAGGTGTTGATGTGAGAAGAAGACCACATGTGACTTGGAGAAATAGAGTGGAAGAGTCCTGGAGGGAGAGAAATGGTGGAAGATTACATGGAATAATGTATGCAAGGGATGCATGTAAGGACAGGGGTAAGTTGAGGCTTTTGCCATAGCCTTCCCCTTGATTTCACCTTGATGTCAGAGATATAGTATAGATAGATTTTACTTGAAGAGAATTCTCAGAATTGTATTAATTGTCAGCAGTATATTAGAGCTAGAGATATTTAATGATCAAGATGCTGTTGAAGTATAAGCACCATTGAAAAATGCCGTTATTTATCAGTTACCCTTCCCTGATGCAGTATGGAAAATAATCATACAGTATTCTAGAGAGGATGGCCTACCCAGGAAATTTACTTTCTCCGTACAAAAACTCTGAGGATTGGGTTAGAACTTGCAGTAATTTTTTTCTTAATACAGTTTTTTTATTGCAGTTTTAAACCACAAAAAGGTGGCTAATAATAGAATATCAAATATGTACCTCAGACACATGCAGAGCCTTGATTAATTTCAACTTTCTTTAATTTTTGCTTGCACCTGAATGTCCTTGACTGGGCTTGTTATATTCCAATGCCTTGTTGCTCACTATAAAAAAAATATACCTTTGAAGTCTAAGGCTGCATGTTAGCATCCAACCATCTGAATCATCATGTAATATAGTATATATGGGTGTTACCAAACTTTCCTTGCACCTAGTTACACTGCTAGTGGAAAGCTGCCAATGGCAAGGTTGTATCATCATCACTGCTTATAGGGACAACAGTCTCAGTGAATAACGTACTCTAAAGGTTTCATCTTTTCCCTGCTTCCATTTGTAGCACAGCCTTAGAGCTGCAGGAGCCCAAAGAAAGAGGTCGTGGGTTTACATATAATAATAATAATGATGATAATGTGAATGTTACAGTAATTTCTGATGAATATCATATGTGATTTTAAGTTATGTTTATGTTGTATGAAGTACTGGACAACGTAAGTTATTACAAAAAATGTGAATATAATACTACCCATATAAAACAAAAATTCAGGGGGTTTACATTCTAAGTTACAAACATTTGAATGCTTCCAAGTAATGTGCCTGAAAACATCATGCTCGACCATGATATCCACTTCTGTGCCTGTTCAAGTGTCAGGATGGACACATTAATGTATCATGCAGAAACATTTTGTGAAGATATGAATTCTTACTCCCCATTTTTTGTAAACGGTGTATGTAGTTTCTTGAGATTCATAGTAGTGCAGTATTCATTTACATATTTTCATGATATGCATACTCATTTACGTGGTGTGTGCACATATTCATGATATGCAGAGAATCAATTTAATATGCGCTGATGAAATAAATTTCAGCCTTCATATATGAACATGCTGATATATTCAAGAAGTTATTGCAGTTGTTCAGTAGCAACTTACACCTTGAGAGCTCTTTAGACATTAATGGCCATGAATACTTACAACATATTGTAATGCAGTAAAGGCCATGAATATGACATCTCACACAATTTCAAGAACTGACCACTTCACCTAACTATGATTTAACTCACTGCTTTTGACTCCTTCAACGCCGCTAACTCTTACTTCTGGGAGCCTACGTTGAAATCATTGGCACTGTATTGCTTTTTTAGTTATTTCTTTGTCTCACACATTTTCCTATTAAATATGTTATTGCAACATTTTGAAATAAATTTCTTTTTAATACTTCTGAAGATTCCTACATTAGGGGTTTTCATAGCTTTTCTGGTTATATTTATCAGTGATTTGTTAAGAATAACTCATCCAGTTATTAATTAGTCAGTCCCCTTGTGTTAGCTAGTTTATTTCAATATTAGATATTGTAAAATCGATGCTAGAAAGTAGATCAAACTTGCTGTGAAACCACGATCTTCATAAAAAGGCAGATACTTTACAGACATTAGGACAAGAAGTCCAAGATGCTTAATGTTAAGGAATATAGTAATTGATAAACTTACTTTAGAATTCTCTAGAGGCTAACTTATTTTTTGTTGACTGAATTAATGCATACAGTTTTTGATGACTTGTTGCCTTCGTAAGAGGTGATCTCTTAGAACACTCAACAGATTGCTTTCATATGGAAAAGATAGACTTTTTTGAAGTATAATTTTGTTAATGTTGATGGCTTTATCTAGGTTTCTTTCAATAGGAAAAAAAATTTGAGCCACAGGTTCGAAACAGTAAAAAAAAGTGTGGTTAGAAACGAAGGTGTGTAATTTAGTAAGTCACAAATGATGACAGTGCAAACCTGGGCAGATGGTAATAACCAACTCAGTACTCCCATGAAGTGAGTGGAATTGTTAGCCACATTGGCCAACCCTGTTGCTCATCACTCATATGGAGTGGAAGGAGGTGGTGGCCACTTTAGCTGACGTTAACATTATTCCCTCTACTACAACACTCACATTGAGTGGGAGGAAGTGTTGGTCTTATAGGTGGTATTTATGACCACAAAGCTTTCCAGTGCTCAAATATAAAGGAAGTGATTGCTACCTTAGTTAACTACACCACCATCCTCTGTAACTCAGTACTCACATTGAATGGAAGGGATTGATAGCTATATGGTTAAATGTAATGCTTTACCTCAACACTCCCCTGGAGTGGAAGGACGTGATGGCCACCTTTACTTTACCACCCTTTCTTAACACTCATATGGAGTGAGAGGAGATAGTGGCCACCTTGGCCAACAGTACCTTTGTACTCCATCTTTTAATGGGGTGGATATTGAAGGTGACTACCATTGCTGACTATACAACACCCACCACCCATACTGTATTCACATTAACCCACAGTCAGTTATGACCTAGTCTTAACTGTTTTTGAAATTGACTTTCACTAAATTTTGGTAGCTTTTCCTCACATGCCAATAGACATCCATGCATAAATGGTTCATATCCTCATTAATATCATTGTAGCATATTTATGTTATGATTACTGTGTAGTCCTTGAACTTTTTTAAACCACATCCAAAATCCCCAGCTGTCAGATGCACTTTGTATTTGTAGTCTATTTTTGAGGAATTTATGGGTTTTAGATTAAAAGAAAAATATGCAGATAGGCTAGTATTCAATTACAGTTTTACCTAAATTCTTTCTTTCTGTAGCTTGTCTGTGAACATGTCTGGTATATTTTGACTCTGTTTTTTTCTACACCCTGTTTAGTTTTCTTCTCGTTCTTTCTCTCTTTCTCACTCTCAACCTATTTAGTTGTCCGTATATTCACCTCTCTTTCTCACTCTCCCTTTCCATCATTATTAATCCCTCAATCCATGAAATTCAGCAATGGGGCCACTTCTCCATCACTGTTTGAAGGTGGCCAGCAGGAGTTCCAGTGCGAAATTGGACTCTTCAGGAAGCTGCCTGGGACAGAACTCTTTGCCTCCATAGTAACGCCAGAGGTAGAACTCAACCTTGGAGAGGAGGTGCAGCTCAGGTCCATTGTGAGGGCTGGAGATGGTAAGCTTTGTGATCACAAGCCATCCTTCACAATGGTTCTTCATGCTTCGTCAGTAATTAATAGGCATCTTATAACCATTGTACCTTCATAGACTTATAGTACATTCTCAAAGCTACTGTCACTTTGAAAGGGCATATGAAGATGTTCCTGTAGGGTGGGATTAGACTGCCTCTGATGCACCCGAGAGTTAGGATATAAGGAGCTTATTTCTGTAACATTATGTCAGTTTAGGAAAAGGAATCAGTTTCAAGACAACTAGATTTTGATTCAGACAGTTGATTAACTGTGAGTCTGTATCCAAATTGAGAAAAAGCAGTTGTAAAACTTATCAAATATGAGGTTAAGAGAAGTCAGTATTAGACTCTTGGTTTTACAGCTATTGCCAGACCTCAGATTGAGTACAGCTTTACGGAGTGTCTTTTCTTAATCTCGACCTTGGTACCGTCTTAAAACTAAATCCTTTTCTCTAACTTACAACCATATTCTCTTCATTACTTTCTTACTCTTGGGTATATTAGTGTCACAGTTTTACTCAGATCAACTGAAATCAACTTTCTTGGGGATGCTATGACATTTTTAGATGCCATAGGGCTGGATGATTTAGACTGTGTCACTGTCACCTTCAAGTGAAAAGGTTAAGAAGAGGAAATAATTGTATTATTGTACAATTCACATTTTTAGAATCTCCGAATAGGGGAGAAAGATCATTATCCCTGTAAACCCCTGCATATCGTAGAAGGCAACTAAAAGAGAGAGGCACAGGGGCTGGATATCCTTCCTGCCTATATTATTACTTTCTAAAAAAAAGAAAACAGAAATCGTGAGAATTTTCTTCAAAGAATCAGTTCCTGATGCTATTTAGCTTAGGTGGGAAAGGTAAGCTGGTATAAAGCCCCCCAAAAGTCTTTTTTGTTAGTTTCTCATTCTTGGTTGTGCTTGTGGCAAAATCTGATAGATACAAGAGTGAAAAAGTTATAGAAAGGAAATACTTTGTACAGTATAACATCTATTTCCCCTTCATAATCTTTTCTCTTTTGAGAGCAGCAGTGGTGCAGTCTGGCCCAACCCTTCAGGAATGAACATATCAGTGAGAAGGTTATATGCAGAAAATGCTTGTAATATTGTACAAAGTTTGTGGAATGGAAAGTGGCAAAACTCTGCTAAGCTTGAAGTTAGGAAAAGACTGAGTGTATCAACTCTCTACAATTGCTGCATATCAGTTTAAAGTATCTAGATCAACATGGTTTCAAATCTTACTTTATAATTTAGCATATTTCTATTCATGTTACTGCTGTATTAACATTTTTAAGTGCATGTCTGTCTTTTACATTAAGAAATATTCACCATACCAAGCAGAAGCAGTATATCAGAAGAAATATATATTCCTTAGCTAAGTCACTAGAACAGAAAATGCTTTTGGAGATCTTGTGTATATCTAATTAACACAAACCAACTGACATAGAGTAGGTTCTTTAACTTCTATGAAAACCTCTAGGTCAACAAAGTCATGGAAAAGGAATGTTTATCTGTATGGGAGATGAATTCGGTATTATCACCTGGCAAGATATAAACTTCCATTATTTAGTATACTGCTGTTAAGGACTTGTTCATCAGAGGAACTGTAAGTGTAGGAATCTGGGTCTTTTTATGTTAACTTGCCTTAACAAGATGGCACTGTATATCAATGTGAGGGGCTTAACCTGTTGGCTCTTAAGACCTAGACAGGTAATTTCTCATCAGAAAAGCATTGCTTGTTAAAAAGTATGTTCATGTGAAAAGGAAAAGGGTCTTGGACAATTGTTATTCAAGATTAAAAGAGAAATGATTGTAGGATAAATCTAGCCACAAACTGAAGAAAGATCATAGGAAACATTCACTTTTGGGATACATATAATGTGAGTTCTTGATACTCTGTAAAGTGAGTGATATCTTGGGACAAGTTAAAAGAGGGACATCTGTGTTGACAAAGTCAGTTCAGGAAGGCTCCTTTTGCTATACTTAGTAATCGTTACATAAAAGAATTGCCCTGAAGATCAGTACAGTGAAATATACTGTAAAATGTAGTCATATGAATATCACCAAATGCATGAACCATAAAAATTTAGTTTGAATCATAACTAGACACAGAATCATTTCACTCAAATATTTCATGTTATAACTTTTGTAGAGCTACATGTGCATTAGATGTTTATGCTTATTCCTGGCCTTTGGTCATAAAGGATGGCAGTACAGCCGCATCACCACCATCATCATCCAGAAGGTTGGGGCTCCCCGCACCCGTTCCATCCTCAACGCAGCTGACCTTGTCTTTGCTGATGGCTGTCGCAACCCGTCTTACAAGGTCCTGTCAACCATTTTCTGTTTAATTATGTCATTTTCTCTTGTAATTTCAGGATTTTTCTTCATTTATATAATTTTATCTTTTCAAATCAGATCTATACTTTTCCTCTGGATTTGTTACTAACCATTTATTTCTTATAATGCTTAAAAATGTTCTAATTCATCTAATTTAAGTAGCATTAGAATGTGTAATAAGGGTATACAAAAGAGATAGAAATACAGACAGACAGACATATGAAATATATATTTTCAATGCAGTCTAACCAAGGTATTCTCTTGGTGAAGCAGGTAATCGCTCGTCAGCACCCAAAGAGAGACCCACGTAACCCACTGATCAACAACTTCACCTTCAGAATGTTTATGTTCCAAGACATGGAAGTGGGTGACACTCTTATGATTACTGCAAATGTCATCGGATGTATTGATGCAGAAGACTGTGCACCAGTAGGTGGCCATTTTCACCAAGAGTTCCCCATCTGATATAAATGGCTGTAAGAGGGTTTACACTTGCCACTGTTTATACCCTTGTATCAGCTATAGATTTTAATGCAATGGGTGGTGTACAAGACACAGAGATTGGGATTAGGTCCTTCAAATGGATTTTTATGGTGATAAGCAAGTGATAAATTAAGTGCCTGGGGGTAGGGATTTGGCAATGAAGTTATTTCATGGGGTATAGGGGAGTGCTTTGGGATCACATTCAAATAAGTTCTCAGGTTATTGGTAATCTTAAAAGAAATTGTACGGAAAACTTTACTTTTTGGTAATCTTGACAGAAATCAGAAAGGAAACTTTGCTTAAAACTTTGTCCTTTTTTATCACCTAAATGTCTATTATTTATTTTTAGATAATACACTCAAAAATTTTTGACAAATGATATGTCATTTGAATAATTGACCTAACTCATATAAATTTCGTGACTTTCTTCTATGATCATTGAAAAGGAAAGATCGAAGCATAAAATTACAGAATTAAAACCTTCAGTATTAAAGGAAAAAGATTACAAATAGGAAGTGAACAAGTCATTTCTCCCTTGCCAGGTAAACTGCGCATCAGCTGGGGATGATGACATCCTCGGATTTGGCCGAAGAAAAAGACATGCCGTGGACCAGTTTTCCTTTACTACCATTGTCCCTGCTGTTTCAAATGGTCTCTCCTCTGGCCCTCCTTTCCCACCTCCCATCACAACCAGCTCCTCCTCCTTTATCTCCTCCACAACACCATCAGTGTCCTCCAGTCACTCTCACAGGAGGCGTGAGAATGTTACTAACTGGGAAAGGAACTTATCTGTCAGGGTAAAAATTCCGGGTAAGATGCAGCTTAAGTTCTTATTCAGTTTTGTATAAAATATTTCCAGGAGTTATCTTCAGCTTTTGTGTGTCTCCTTCAAATAATCCAACTCCTGAAATATTGAATTTAGTAAATGAAGTTTTATCAGCTTTTCCCACAATATGTCGTCATAGATGCTAACATAAGCCTCAGTTACTGAACAGTTCATTAGAAGCTTATAATTTTAAATCAAAGTATTTCATATCTTTTGATACAGGCTGAACCCATATATATTAGGAAAGCTACAGTTGAAACTGATTTCGTAAATTTCTTTGTAAATACTTAAGTATAAACTGGTTTATAGTTATTTACATAACAAGTGTGCTCTTGAGTTTTGGATATGTAATAATTTTAGGAAGAAGTTGCAGGTATTCCATCAGCAATAAATATTTAGACATGTCCACACCATCAAAATATGTTCCATTCCACATTTCCATACTGCTGTTCCATTCCACATTTCCATACTACTGTGTTGTTTCATTTTCAGGACAGTCTTACAGCCATCGCTTTCTCACGTTTTGGTCTTTTTTCAGTCCATAATTATATTAGTCACATTCATTATTAAGGTGCCCTCATCTCCTTCAAAGCTATATATTCTGATTGATCAGAAAACAAGCAAAGATCTAGACCAACCTTTAAAATTCTTTGCAAGTGCTTTGATTGTTTCATTTTTAATTCTAAAATCCTAGGACCCTTTTATGGGACTCCTGCAGTTTCAAGGCTGTGCTACAATCAGTAGCAGGAAAATGATTGACTCTGTTAGAGTGAGAAGCATTAGGTAGAAGTAGTAGGTAGGAGCATTAGATAGAAGTAGTCATTAGGAACATTAGGTAGGAGCCTCTGCATACACTGTGCTAGATTTGCCCTCAGCCAGTGGCCTGTTAAGGGTGAGGCACTAAAGGCTAAGAATCAGCTCCATCAGTGGCCTGTTAAGGGTGAGGCACTAAAGGCTAAGAATCAGCTCCAGAGTTCTTTAGGTATGGAGACTCTGTTGCTGTGGCCACCCCTTTGAGGGAGTCCCTATTGGAACAGGCGTCAAGAGATATAGTGAGAAATTCATAAACAAGATTTATTCATTTTCTGTTAATGACAAGGATGCAACTCGCCAAAGGTGACTTTTCACTCATTGTTAACCCTATGTAGGCAGAGTCCAGCAACATCTGTGTCTCTAACACAAGAATATTAGGAATAATTAGCACTCATGGAAAAAAACAATTATCTGCTTTTCCTTAATAGAACAGAAACTTTCCATTCCAGATAAACTGATAATGCTGTATACTTTCTCAACAGATGCTGAAGTTCACCAGGAGTCTGTTGAAGCTCAGGAATGTCGCCTGTATTTGTTCATCACCTTGGGTGTGGCTGCAGTGTTTTGCATGTCTTCCATTGTCTTTGTGGTCTTCACCCTCGTCCGAGGCCGCAGAAAAGATATACCTTCACCGAATCCCGTTGCACCTGTGTCAGAACAGTCAGGTCTTATGATGCCAGTGTCTCCAGTATCAACTTGTTCAAGTTTGCTCTCATCATCAGAAGACTCGGCAGCCAGTACCTGCAGTTCTCCATTAGGGGACTTCCCTGTCCCCCCAACAGTAAGACATAGAAAGCATCAGGTTAATGCTGAGCTTCTGAGTGTTTTTGACAATGAACATAAATTTCCCTATGCCACCTACTACCCTGGGATGTTCAACTACTATGGCTACATGGTGGTGCCACGCAAGACAACAGACAGTTCTAATGAGAAGAGATCACTTCGAGCAGTCAAGCGGGACCACAAGAAACATCGCAGAGACCAGCCAGAATGCGTTTGTTGCTGTACCAGTAACTCTAATGGTAAGTATGACCACTCTGTCACAGAAAAACACACAGCTGTCATTCGGATATCAGCCTCAAGATCAGATAATGACTCATCTGCCTCCAAGCACACTCCAAAACCAATGCCAAGAACAAAGAAAGACAGTGATGAAAATATCTATAGTGAAATTACTTTAAGCAGTACACCAACTATGGTCTGAGAAATAATTTATGGCAAGGCTTTGCACATTGTCTTGGAAACTCAAATTGTATATAGGATGTGGTTTAAGGGATTAATGTAATCTTAATGTAGAGTGTTATCAAGAGATACCTGGGTCTATCAGGACACTTCTGTCAGACAGCCAAATTTCAGTTGCTTCACGTTTTATTAATGCTGATAAACATGAAATCACAAAATATTGGTTGGCCACATCAGGTCGAAAGCAGGTTAGCATTTTTTGTGAAGGTCTCATGTAATGTAAATATATACTATTAAAATTGTAATGAATCTATTGTACTGTGATATAATTTAGGAAGAAGTGACTCAATTTGAAAAATGTCATTAGGTCTTCAATTCTTTACTTCTTTTAGCATTTATGAAAAAAGTAAATAAATGGCCTTATTTCCCCCACCATCATTGTTGGTCAAAAGTGGGTAGCATAAGTTGCAACATAGTAAATATTAATTAAACTATGTGAGGTTCTGCATTTATGGGAATTTCTTTATGTTAGTAATGATGTGATCATAAATGTATTCCTTTTGATATTTCATGTGCCTGTTTTTTAGACTGCTTTATATGTTATTTCTAAGAATCTATATTTATTTCAGCTCTTGGTGACTGTTTCTGTCTCATTTATTGTCTACTTTTTCTTTATCTACTTGACAGAAAAAATATTTATGTTGTGATAGATTCAATAGAAGACTGAATAAATTCCACTTCACCATTGAATAATTGAAATGTAAACAGGACATGCTACAGTTTAAGGCTCCAGGTATTTTTCAATTGATTGTATATAAGAGTATACAGTATATTTTTATTACCATGCAATCTTCCAAAATCTATAATTTTACTCAGGATTATTTTATAGCTGTTAGGTCTTATGGCATGATGGAAGAGGTTGACTAATCTGCAGGTAAATTAGGCACTTTAGTTGGGTAACACCTTTACCATATTGCCAGTTGCATTACGTAGTGTGGAAAGGGTTGCTTATAACATGGAGACAACACATTGCCAGAAAAGAGATGAATGTATGTCCCTTTTTAACCTTCCCTTAAGGATGTGCTTCAGAATTACATCCTTCAAAAAAATTTTGTAAATATGTAATACCTATTATTGTCTTTACATAATCCAAGGAAAAAATACTATAGATATTTCAACCTCTGTAAATATGCAAGAGAATGTATAAAGTACCTATTCATGAAAAGTTTTATTTAGTCCTCTTTTGTGAAAAAAAGGTGACAAGTTGTCCAATTATAATGCTACGTGTTTTTGCAGTGTACAATTTTTTTTTTTTTTTTTTTTTTTTTTTTTCCAATCATAAGTACACATCAAAGCCAGGCCTTAAATGTAATATAGAGATTATGAGAGGGAAAAAGAAGACAAGAAAAGATAATTACAAATTTTGGAGGAAGTGAAAAATGTTAAATTTCTTAAAAATCTGAAATGTTAAAATTCTGGAACATATTAGCAGGTATGGAATGTACTCAAAATGCAACAGATAATACTAAATATAAGAGTATACATATATTACCATGCAATCTTCCAAGATCTATAATTTTACACAGGCTTAATTAATAGATATTAGATCTTATGGTATGATGAAAGAGGTTGACTAATCTGTGGGTAATTTAGACAGTTTAGTTGGGTAGCACCTTTATTGTAATGCTAGTTGTATTACATAGTGTGGAAAAGGGCGCTTATAACATGCAAACAACACTATACTAGAAAAGAGATGAATGTGTCCCTTAAAGATGTGCTTCAGAATTACATCTTTCAAAGAAGTGTTGTAAATATGTAATAACTTCACAAAATCCAAGTGAATACTTTAGATACGTCAACCTCCGTAACTATGCAAGAGAATGTATAAAGTACTTATTCCTGAAAAGTTTTGTTTAGTCCCGTGAAAAAATTTGGTAAGTTGTCCAGTTATAACTTTTGTGTGTTTGTAGTGTGTGTACAAAGGCTTTTCATGTGCATTAATGCATTTTTCTTTCTAGGTTCCAGTCACGTCCACATCAAGGCCAGGCCTCAGATGAAATATAGGGATTATGAAATGGAAAAAGTGAAAAGTATTTTTCTTTAAATTTTTTTTTTCTTTTTTTTTTTTAAATTTGAAATGTTAAAAATCTGGAACATATTAGCAGGTATGGAATGCACTCAAAATGCAACAGATAATACACAGTCAAAACTATACTGAAGAACAAAGCTCCAGGCATTTTTCAATTGATTGTATATAGAGTAAACATATATTACCATGCAATCTTCCAAAATCTATAGTTTTACTCAGGCTTATTTAATAGCTATTAGATCTTATGACATGATGAAAGAGGTTGACTAATCTGTGGTAATTACAAATTTTGGAGGAAGAGAATTTTTTTTTTTTTAATAATTTGTTAAAAATTTGAAATGTTAAAATTCTAAAACATGTTAGCAGGTATGGAATGTACTCTAAATGCAAGATAAACAAAATCAAAACTATAATGAAAAAGTCACCTATTAAAAGGAAACAGTCATATCAGAAATCTTCTCATTTCATTTTTGGCTTGACACTGTACCATTCAGAATAATTTAAACGTAATCTAGCTAAATGCCCAGAATTAACAGCAGAAATGGAGGTGCAATCCTCAAGACCTCCTAAGTGTCCTGTCGAGCAGCTCACAGACGTAATACTTCTCGTAGCCACACTGATCAGGAGCAAAATAGTAGCTTGAAGCTGTGACAAGGTAGGTGAGAGTAAGGCAGCGGCCTGAGATTGTATCACCTGGTGACACCTTCTTTCCTGACGAGTCTACCCCTGTCCAGTAGGAGGCACTCTGGGTCACCTCCTTCCCATTGTACACCCACAGCCATGACAGACCTGGGTACAGCCCACCTATCCAGTAGCTGAAGCCTAAGGAAGAGGTCACAGACAATCAAATAAAAATTGCAAGTGAAATTTTGGGAAATCTTCAGTTTTTTAACATATTTCCATTTCTTTTTTTTTATGTTGAAGGCTCCAGTCACGGACAAAAGTCCACATCAAGGCCAGGCCCTAATTGAAATATAAAGAGAATTAAGAAAGGGGGAAAACAGAGAGGGAAAGTATTTCAAACTTTTGAGAAAGCGAAAATCATGTCTCTTGAAATGAGCCAGGTCATAGTTGACGGTTCTGTAATTCCACCTCTTGACTCGGTGAACATACTTGGTATTACTGTAACATCCAATCTTTCTTGGAAA